>CM036559.1:129776297-129793797 GCA_020745775.1 Theristicus caerulescens | reverse complement strand
GATTTCTGTATAAATAGCCTTTTTCCAAATTACCTTAATCTTTAAAGGGCTGTTGGGAAAATGCTGCTGTTATTAATCAATAGGAGCAGAAGTAGTAAGTAGCAGTAGTTGTAATAGTCATGATTTTGCAGTAGGCACCTGCTGTGCTTGGAGCTGTGCAAACACAACGCAGCAAGGCAAGTCCTACCACCAGGCAGACCTTTATGGTCTAAATACCGGCGATGAGAGTTGAATGGCCAAAAATGATGGTGTGGAGGAGGAATATGGAAAGAAGACGACAATCCCAGTTTGCAGGGTTGTCTTGAGCCCTAACAGTTTGTTAAGATTTCTTACGACAGGACAACATGCTGGAGAATCATTAAAAAAATGGCACTGGGAGTACATCTACTCCTTGTAGCATTCATGAGAGCTGCTTGTCCACGGCGTTCATCAGGACATAAGGACATAAGAGACAGAAGTAAAAAGGTGGGATGAAGAGTAAGAAACCAGAAAGCTAGGGAGAAAGGATGTATACATAAAGGATATAGGATAAATATGCTCTGGACTAACCACATGCATATAGGGAGTTATTCAGGAAAACCTTTAGAAACTTTAAAACCACCCCAAACATTTAATCTGAGACAATTTCGTGCATAGACAAGCCCCAGACCCTGGTATGCCAAAATATTTCAATGTATGTTTAAATCCTCTTAATCTCTATGTGTCACGTTGTGCTCTAAGTGCTTTGCTGAATCTGGGACGTTCATTGCTGAAATGTTGCAGGTCTTTGTCTCCTGCCCCTCATGCACACAGCGGGGTGTGGGTCTGGTGGCAAAGCACGGATGCTTTTTTGGGCACCTGGGAAGCAGGGAGCTGCTTCAGTGTGCATACGGAGTTTTATTCCACGGGACCTGAGCGCTGAATCAGGCTCCTAAATCTAAAAGTTTAGCAATCATTAGCTTTCCTACTGCTTCTGTGGGTCAAAGCTATTACCATTTTCATCAGCAGAAGACAACCTGATTCACCATTTTCCACCGAATTTTCATAAAAAAGAACTGGCTGCACCAGTGTGACAATAAATAAACCAGAGCTGGGACTTTCCAAAAGCATTTAAGCCCCATGGGAAGCAAGCGGTTGTTGAGCAAACAACTCTCTTTGGCATCGCAGCCTGCAAAGACACAGTCTTCACCTAGGGTATGGATGTATCCATCTGTGTTGGGTCTGGCTGAGATGGTGTTAATCTTCCCGATAGCAGCCCTCATAGTGCTGTGCTTTGTACTGGTAGCTAGAAAGGGGTTGATGGCACACCAGGGTTTTGGCTATTGCTGAGCAGTGCTCGCACAGCATCAAGGCTGTCTCTCCAACATTCCCCCTCACCACTAGGCTGGGGGTGGGCAAGATCTTGGGAGGGGACATAGCCAGGACAGCTGACCCAAACTGACCAAAGGGATGTTCCAGACCATACGACATGTGCTCAGCAATAAAAGCTAAGAGAAAGGAGGAGGGGAGGCATTCGTTATTATGATGTTTGTCTTCTGGAGCAACCACTACGCGTACTGAAGCCCTACTTCCCAGGAAGTGGCTGGGCATCGCCTGCTGATGAGAAGTAGAGAATAAAACTTTTGTTTCCCTTTGCTTCCATTCGTGGCCTTTGCTTTTGCTTTATTAAACTGCCTTTATCTTGACCCATGAGTTTTTCTCCATCTTATTTTCTCCCCACCCTGTCCTGCCGAGAGCGGCTTGGTGGGCACCTGGCATCCAGCCAAGGTCAACCCACCACACCATCCATTTTTAGAAGTGAAAACAGTGGGACAGTATTTTCTGGATTGCATTTCCTAATTGACCTAATTATTAGACTCAAAGAAATGTTTGGAAAATCATCATCTTGTTAACCTTTAGTAATACCTTTGGACAGTATAAAGAGATTTTTTAGCATGTCAGAAAGATACCCGACTGGAAAACAAGGCTTTGTTGTCATCTGTTGCAGCAGGCGTGGTAACCTCCAAAACTTGAAACCCTCCCCAAGTCTGCCAGCAAGTCCTTGCAGGATTTACCAGGTGATGAGATATCAGTCTTTGAAGCAACCATAGGCAGCACAGATGAGACTCCCTTCACCCAGACTGCAGCTACATCTGTCCCTGGCCTCAAATGTAACTCAGAGGCAAGATGCAATGAGTCCTGCAACCCCTTGCAAAAGTCCTAATTCCGTTGCAGACCTCAGCAGACTCATGCTACATAACACTGCCGCTGAGAGAGGGATACCCTTCAGGTGCTGAGGAGCTCAACTGGATTTCAACCAACCACATAGATGCAAAAAGGCATATTCCATTACTAATGCCCTGGGCCCACCCATGCTGCCTTTGATAGCATCATTTATCACTCATTTTTATGCCTGTGTCTCCTCACCCTCTCTTCTTCTTCCACGCCCTCTGCAAGAGGAGAAGACCCTCCATGGATGACTCAGGATAACATTAAACATATGCAGAACCAGGACCTGAGTGTAAACTCTCCTGGAGCAGGGGGGCATGCTCCTTTATTTAAAAAATCCCTAAAGCGCTGTCCCAAGTCGTGGCACTCAGCAAATATTTATTAATATGACATAGTTATGTATACTGTGGGGTGTGGTATTACGGTTTTATCAGTGAGTTTCAAGATGCTGTGTGCTATGAATGAGCTATGAAAGCCATCACACCCGCAGAGGGGTTAGGATAGCACTTCACCGAGCATTAGTGTGTGTTCTGCATGTGACAGTCAAAGGAGCCATTTATAAATGTTCTGGAGGGGTTTTTTTTAAATTATTTAGCTGGGACTGGTGGCTGGAAGCTGCCAGGGCATGTGATAGCATGCCCTGCAACAGGATGCCATTCCTCCGTTTTAAACAAGTATTCTGGCCATCTTCAGACACGGGCTCCAGCTATAAATATAAATAACTTCGGGCTAGTGGCCATTTACTGGCCCAATGCACAATTGGCATGTAAAACTAAGCTCCATTACCCAAAACAGGGTGACCACATCCACACTCTGCATTGGGAAACATCTCTCAAATCCCCCAAGGCCTGCCCAGACTTTGGTGAGTGGTTTTTTTTGGTAAGGAACGCTGATTAATAATAAATTATAGGTCAGTGACCAGGTTTGTGCCCTTGACCCTATTTAGTTACTAGTTTAAGCAGATGTAAGTTTTTCACTGGGTTTCTAAGTTTCAATTTCAAGCATTGATAGGGACTTTTTTTTTAAGACTCCTCTGCCTACTAAAGAAAAAGGCAAATTATTATCATATGAGTTTTGAATATTCACCTACATGCCTTTTATTCTGACAGGGAGAACAAACAAGGACCGTTGGATGCTAAAATCTGCAAAATGCTGAAGAGCAGGAGCATATATAAAAGTAAGGACTCAGTAACTGAGGTTCCTCCAAATTAAATCAAGAACAGGGCATATACTTAAGGAGTGTTTTCTCTAGACTGCCTCATAGCAAGCATTGATACTCCTGAGGGGTAAATACATTGGTACAAGACTGGATATGGCCCCTCCTGGTCTGTACAGCATCCAGGGAGAAGTCCCACAGCTCTGGGAAGAGGAAGACAGCTTCTGATACATGGACTTTTTTTTTAAGATGAGGTTGCTCTGAAGCCAGCCAGGGAGTTAAAACAAGAATGCACCTTGGCAGGGACCGAGCAGGGACCGGGATGCAGAGGAGCAATGTGTGAGCATCTATCACAGCCACACCACCATGGGCATGGAGGGGCTGCAGCTCTGGTTGTGCCTCTGTGGTGAGTGGCAGCTCTAAGGCAAATAACAGAAAAGAGGTTTTTGTCCCAAGAAGGTGCAGCCAGAGGGAGGTAAAAGCTCAGCTCTTCTCCTTGTAGTGCCCAAACCCTGGTGATGGAGGCCAGATCTTACAGAGGCCATATGGAAACTCCCTTGTACCTATAGCATGGACAGCTTTAAAAGGGGATGAGGCCACTCTTTGTCCTTCCCCTGGCATGTGAGGCCATCCCTGTAAAGCAGCAAGATTGCAGCAACCTGAGATTTCTCCCCCACCAGACATCTTGCAGAAGACTGTAGCATTTTCCAGGGTGAAATGCAAGCCTGAAGCCTCACAGCTCTGCTTTATTCTGCCTCTTTTCTCTTCCTACCCTGCCCTTAAATAACAGAGATTTTTGTGCACTAACATCCTGCTCACCTGCCTGTAAAGGAGCAGGATTCAGAGCTGTAGCTACAGCTAATTTTCCCTAAATTTCAGTAGTTTTTGTCTCCCTCACCTTGTCTGTAATATCATTAGTGATCACCTATGCTGTAGGAGTGCCCAGTCTATGCCCAGTCCAAGCCACAGCAGAGGCCAACTCTTGTCCCACTGCACCAGCGCAGCTCCCATCACCAGCCAGCAAAAATCAAAGCATAGCCTCTCGACTCGTGCCATTTGGCCGGACACCACACAAGCCCGACCTTCCAGCCCTGGGACTGAGCAGAACATGCTTCTCCTCTGGACCAAAGGTCCCACCCCTACCCCAACACTGCCTTTTAAAGGCCTCCATCCTAATAAAAACCAGCTGTCAGCTCCTCTCTCCAAAGCTGAATGATCCCTTCAGGGTGGGGTAGAGCTTTCTCTTCCCTACGAAGAAGTCCAGTAACCCTTCCTTTGCTGCGGTGCCGGAGCTGAGTCCTCCTTGCAGAGGGGCTTAGCAGTGGGTGCATAATTAATAACAGTGATTTGCAAGAGTGGAGAGATGGAGACCAACTGGAAAGGATAAAATGCCTGAATAGCCTTTTTGGAATAAGAGGAATAACGCAAAATGTTCAGGGGCGCGTCTGCCATTATGGTCCCAGCTTTGCAAATGCTGGCTGAGAGTAAAAACACCTCATCTGCAAGCAAGACATTTGTTAGACAACCCTATTTCTGCCCATTTTTAATCTAGTCCCTGATCCCAACATTCATTCTGATTCTGTGATGGGACACAGGGACCAGGAGAGAGCTGTGCCAGGTTTTACTCTGACTCAATAGGTCTTGGGACCATCTCATGCAAGGCAGCATTAGGGCCAAGTTATCCAAAGGGCTTTTGGAGAGGTTTTCAGACAAGATTGACTTACAGAAGAGAAGGTAGACTTTTTGCAGGGCTCAAGGCAGCCATCCCTGCTGCCACACCTCCTGGGCAGATATTCCAATGCTGTTTGTGTGAACATCCCTCAAAAATAGGATTTCTGTTGCCTAAGTGGGAGATGAGCACCTCTGCAAGCCAAGCTGTGACCAAAGGGGCTGAACACGTCTGAAGATCCAGACATGGCTTGCTCTGCTGAAGGGACACATTTTCAGACAAGGCAAAACAAAGCAAAACTGAGGTGGGACACAGGTCCCCTTGGTTAGTTGCAATCCATGGCCTTGAGTGGAGAATGTACAATGCCCAGACTGGGGAAGGATCCCAAAGCAACCCTCAGTGCCCCATCCTAGCCAAGTATTTCTATTTGCAACTGTGAGAAAAAGCTGCTTTTTGATGGAGACCGAGGACAGCAACAAGATAAATGGCATAATCACCTTATGACCTAACTTGACAAGAGCTGGCAAGGTACCAGACAAGGTACCACGCCTTGAAACTCAGTCTGGAACCATTCAGACAAGGAAAACCCTCTCCCAGATACACTCTGCTCTATGTAATCATAAACTATAGGTAACACCAGGCTTTTATATTTTTACCTAAAAACATCCTTGCGTTTCACAGGAGTCATTTCACACACCCATCTCACTCACACCTTCCCTGACTTGGAGCCGTAAATTTGAAGCTCCTCTGGACAGCTCAAGTGGGGTCTAATTTTCAAGCATCCACACCCTGTTTAGTCCCCACTAATACATGACTCTTCTCTCAACTCCAGGTGCTAGTTTCTCCTAAAAACCTGCCCAGCTGGGTCACAGCTATGGGCACCGAGTTGCTCATTTGCTTGGTCTGCTGGGAGTCCAGCTTCCAAAAATCTGTTCTCTGATCTTCTTAGGCATCCTTTAAGACATCCTTAAGCATTCTTAAGACATCCAGCTTGAGTTATCTTTCCTTCCTGTTGGTTTTATTAAAGAATGGTCTTCAAGGGGATGCTACAAAAACCCTTCATCCTTTCCCAGAAACACGCAGGCTTGGTTGTTTTGTTCTTATCTAAAACTGACAGGAAAACATTGCAGATTAATCCTTTTTGTTGACAGCAGTGATTTTTTTTTCTGAGTGATTTCTCTCCGATCCTGAAGTGATCACCTTGATGGTTCAGTTAGGCTTTCTGTTTACCTACAAACACTTGATTATGGGCTTTGGTTCCTCTTCCATGATGGAGTATGTCCATCATAAAAACTTTGCGAAATAGGTGCTGAGCAAAGTATAGCACTTTTGAGGTTGTAGTGTGGATTAAGGGCCTGACTTAGCACTGAGTTACTTGAATTTTATTCCAGAGCCATTCCAAGGGTTAATTATAGGATGGCATAAAAACACAAGCAGGCATTTGTTCCTTTTGCCTCCTCATAGCATTGCTGTGCTATCGCTTGGACACCGTCCTGCTCTTGGAAAACATAGGCTGTTATGTATTGCTTATTCACTTAATTGCATGGAATCTACAGAACAAATATTCACGAAGCTATTTGAATTGAGGAAATCTGCAGGGTAAATATTCACGAAGCTCATTCTTTCCTGAGCAAAATGCAAGGCAGATTTGAAAGCCATTTGTCATTTTGCTCAAAAAGTTGAGGGCTTGGCAGGGAGATTACAGGGAGTTCATTAAGGTGAGGTAATGGGAAAGAGAAACGGGGTCTTGTTTGAGCCACCTTACCTGAGTACATCCCCGCAGCCCACCAGTGCCAACATGCATGAAAAAGGAAGGCAAAATACCAGCAGACTTTTCCCATGCTGAGCTGCATGCAGAGCAGCCACAGAAGTCTGAAGACAGCATGCAAAATCCCCTCTTCTGATCCCGTCTCCATCCCTGGTCCCCACCAAGCCCTGTGAGATGGGTCTAAGGAGAATTCTGGATGCCTCTAGAGAATGTGCCTGGCAGAGGGTGGCCATGCTGGTGTGATCTAGCTGGGATTATAGTGCTGCTTCATCAGCTCATAGAGGCTTGGGAGCCTGTATCCTACAAGGGACATCCCACCCCACCTGCCTGACATGCCATTTTCCCTGGAAGTGAGGGCTGTTGTCCTAAATTCAGTAAGAAATAGTGCAACCAAACTGCAAGCAGTCCCCAAATCTGTCCTGTAGACTGGGCTACATCATGGTACACCAGCTTGGTAGAACCCCCTTCAACAACCCATGAGGTTCACCAAGCCACTGCCAGTTTAGCTGCTGGAGGCACGTGGTGGTGTGAAGGTGGTACTGAGAGTCAGCGTTGGCATGTTGTCTCTGAAATGTTTGGGGTGGGTTAACTTAGGACTTCTCCAGTTCCCCACTTGTTTGTGTGCAGTTTCACTGCTCTTGTCTCCTCTCTCATCCTTCTCCTGGGGACAGCAGACTGTCGTGGGTACAAAATCCCTCTTACTACGTGCACACAAGTTGCCTGGCACAAAGCAAGCCAGGGCTCCCAAACACTGCTGCTGCAAGATAAATAGTATATTATTTTTAAACATGGATACAAAGGCATCAGACCTCCTTGAATTATCCCACATCACATCTGGGTGTACATGCTTTAACAGTCATGGTTGGGAAGGATCACGCTGTCTATAAACCCAACAAGTCTGGATGCCATCCCAAAGGATGCACTCGTGCTCACACAAAGGTTGGGGGCTTGATGCTGTAACCATTTTGGGTAGATTCCCTGTCCCTCTCCATGCTGGAGGTCTCTCTGAACACTTTCTTCTTGCTTTTCAGCCTCTGAATCCAGTCCTCACTTGACTCGGTAGAAAAGTTCTATTAATAGATCAGCAGGACACGATCACATGTGAAAAGCTGCAGCCTCATTAAACTATAATAATTCATATTCGCTGAGGAGCTGATCCTCCTTCTCGCTGCTCCTTTTATCCCTCCCACGGCTGTGATAACAGTAAGACTTTATGCTATGAGAATAACCCAGAACTTCCTACTTCCATCTGAAAACACAACAGCTTCACTTACTGACTCATCCTAATACTCTGCGGGACAACTCCCATATTTTTCCACTTTTTTACCATTTTGTGCTTCCCCTTTCTTCTGATCTTCGCCTCAGCACAAAAAAGAGCACGCAACTGTTCTTCGGTTGTTGGGGTGTTGTTTTGTTTTCTTGCTTTTGTGGTGGTTTGGGCTTTTTTTGAACTGGAGAAGGTGAAATATAGGGGCAAGGGGAAGGAGCATACCAGAATGCATTAAGGCAGACACTGGAATGGCAAGGCAGCAGTTATCCAAGTACATGTGGCAGAAAGCATCTCTGAATAAACAATAATAATAAAATAACAATAATAATAATAAAAGCAGCAGAAAGCTCTCTCCATCCAACCAAGCCAAAAAAATAAAGGTTTGGCAAGGAACAATCTGAGAAAGTGTCTGAAGAGCTGGAAGTAGGTTCTGTATCATACAGAAGAGCCAAAAATGTGTTTGGCCACAAACAATGCGTGATGCATTGCAAAACGTTTCATGAGGAGATATTTAGAGGGTGGGATGGTTGGCATGGAGAGGAAAGGGGGGCGGAGGCAACGCTGCGGGAGGAATATCTTTAGCCTTCAAACAACAGCCACTAAAGTATCCCGAATGCTCTGCCTCTCCAGAGGTGCCAAGGGTCAAAAGTTCTGTGCAGAATGGCTTTCACGGGATAAAGTAATCTCATTTAAAATTATTTTTTAGCTGCCCCTTTCATAGTGAGAAGGAAAAGCCCAAAGACAGGGCCTGAGGCAGGGATGTCAGTAGGCTTTGGATTAATGGATTTTGGATTGGACCCACGGTGTAAGAGACAGTGCTCCAATCTAGCCATAAATAAAGTGGCTTCCATTAACGTTTATATTTGCTTTAATTTATTTAACCAGGAAAGTCAGCAGAGGCCCATAGGTCTCGGTATTAAGAATGAGCTGGCCAAGACAGCAGCAGATAAAGCTTGCACCAGCGTAAATCAAAGCTTCCATAAGTCATACTCAAGAAACCATGGGTGAGTAAGGCAATAAACTGTGACCATTGGTTTTTTATTGTATCATTCTCAGCTTTCACTTTCTGCTGGAGCCAACATCATTTCTGCTCCGTCTTTTTAAGAGGTCCTGGAGACGACGGACCAAACTCATTGCAAACGTAGGATCTAGAGCAAGAGTTCAGAAGCTGGGATTTGCAAGCAGCTCACAAATGCTTTGCCTCCCTTTATGGCCTGATAATAATAAAGATGAGATCCAGAAGCTTTATTACTTTTTTTCTACTTAAATGTTGGAAAAGGCTGCACCTCCACATTGTTAGACCCACATCATGAAAAATCGCTGCAATCCAGCATTGCTTTGCCCAATATAATTTGAGTTTACCCACATATAGACAGCTGACCGTCCTGGAAATGGATACGTTTAATTTTCCTCATCTCAGGGGTGCAAGGAGCTGGCAGGAGCCCTGCAGAAGGGCCGGTTCAGCATCTCACCTCGCTCGACACGGGGCCGCAGAGACACAGTGGATGCCATTTTGCACTGGGGAGGAGATTTAATCCTTTAAAGTTCATCTTGGCAAGCAGCCCTTTTCCCATCCAGTTGTGGCACCCACCTCCTCAGATCTTTTGGGGGTACCAAGTGCTCTTTAGACGCCTTTTTTTCCTTTTACAATACCCTACAGGACGGTACCAGTTTACGACTGAATTACAGTGATGCTGTTCCTGCTACTACAATCACGGCTCTGTCATGATTTCCATCATAAACCTTGGACTGGATTTTTTTTGGTATTTTTTTTCTTTTTCTGGGGTCTATAATTTGATCGTAAAAACTCATGCTGGGCTGAAATTCAGCTGCCGGGTCTTGGTTGGATATCAAATCTGATTTAACCCTGAGGATGCTGAACTGCTTTCAGGTAGATGAGGGCTTTGGGTTGCTGAGCATGCCAAGATGTGGCACAGAAGTCCTTAGGAGCAGCAAGGAGGAGTGGTCCGCGTTGTTTTGGGGTATTTTGGGACCGAGGTGCAGGGAAAATCCAGCTGGGCAATGCCGCATCCCATCTGCCATGGTCTCCTCTGCATCTCTTGGATTACAGATTGTAGCTGATACGCCTTATTCCTTTGATCGACATCTTTATTCCCCATCCTCATGGGTGTCTCATGTTTGATCTGTTCCTGAGTTCTTCACACTGAATTTCTTAATGCATTTAATGCATATTTTTATACAAAAACCCACACTCATTAAGTTTTATCAGACATATGTCACTCAAAAGCACCTTGTCCCCCTTGCTCTACATCTTGCTGAATCAGACCTTTGATCAACCCTCGTTTTCCAAGCCCTCCTCCAGAAAGGCTGAATTTTCCCAAAAGGATCACTTAAGTTCAGGTGGGTTTCAGGTTTGACAGCAGCTCCAGCCCACCAGAAACCGCTGGTTCCTGGGGTAAAGTTCATCCATTCAGTGGTTCAGATGTACCACCAGCTCAGAAAGCTCTTCAGTTATCTCCTCAAGGAGAATCCAAAGCAAGGACTCAATACAGCTGAGCACAGCACAGACACAGCTGCGTCATGGACAAGGATTTACTGGGGGAAAAAAAACCAGGCGCCAGCAGGACACATTGAAGAAGGAAGGCAGAAAGGGAACTGCTGATGTATCAGCTGCTCATGGATTCCTCATCTCTGTAAATGTGAAAAAAAAGCGCAATGAAAGGGAATGACACTATCTTGCAGTTATGGTGGGATGGAGCAAGCACACTTCCAGTTCAGCCCACCTTCTTTAGAGACCTTCTCTAGGCTGGAAATAAACTTTTTCTGTTGTGGTGCCTCCTGTTTTTTCATTTTTTATCCCTACATAATTCTTTATACTTAAGCACCCAGCTTTTAAATACAGCTAAAACACTGTGAGGTGGATTCTGACAGCAGTGGGTGAGCTTTGCTCCCATGGATGCTGCTGCTCTGGGATGGTTTGTAGGTCACCCATTGCACTGACGCAGCTCTGCCCATAAAAGCTGGTGGTGTAGACATGTTCAAGCTCCAAAGAGCAAAGCAGATGGCTCGGTGGCTGGGATGCTACAAAGCACCTCTAGGAAAGCTTCCAGTCCCAGATACATCCCCAATTCAGCCTGGAGAAAAAGCTGTTCCCCTCTAGACCTACTTATCCCCTGCCTAGGGATGGAGCAGGAGAAAATGCTCTTAATTAAAGCAATGCGGCACAAAACCAGGACACCGTGTCCTCATCTGGAAAGTGGGTGTAATAGCACTTTCCTAGCCTGGGGGGGCACAGTGAGATGCCGTTAAAGACTTCTGCATTGGTCAGATACTTCAGCTGTGAGGGCTCTCCTGGGAGCTTAAAATTGATGGGATGAGGTATCATGGCTGTACAAACCCCTAATCTATCAAAGCAATAATCTATGGAAGAAAGATACTTTACAACGCGCTTACACAGCAGATGGTAAGTGACTTATGATGTATTCTACCTATCGTCCGCAGGAAAATAGTATTAATAAAATATGCTGACATGACAGATTAATAGCTCAGAACTGTGGTCCAGAAGAGGTTAGGACTGGCCTATTCTTCCTCTGGGGTTTTTAACAATAAGGAATTAAATAAATGTTACAAACCGAAGATTATGTGCACGCAATATTAAAGCAAGGCTTTGGTCTGGATGGAGGCTGTAAAACCGGCATCGTGGGACTCGATGTTTATTGTGCTGCAGTGACACCATTGCAACTTCACATGGTTTGCAAATAAAGCACGGCTCTTTCTTGCTGCTCATGCTGCCAACCCGTCCCAGGATCTGAGAAGCCAGATGTGCTCCTCCCGGCTCCAGCACCACCTCCAGCAGCACCGAGGGCCTGATCCTTCACATCCTTCCTACCTCCCAGCCTGGAAAAGAAACAAAAAAAAAAAAAAACCAAAACAAAAAAAGGGCTGAAAAGGGCTGGTGTTTTGGGGTGTTTTACTTTTTGGAAGTGAGACACAAAGTCCTGCTAGAGTTTATCACTGCTGAGCAATTTGGTGGGTTTGATCCTGGTTCAGAAATGAAGATGCTGGGGCTGCATTCCCTGCTCCAGCCATGACCAGGGGCTGTGACCATGACTTCACCCCATGTCCCTATTCCTCTCCTTGACCTTCCTGTCCTCATTCCAACTCTTTGGGGCAGAGCCTGGGAGGAGGTGAAGGGAGGGGGTTGCTCACACTGGATAATTTTAAGCACTTATAGTAGTTGTCTGAGATCCTTCAGATCTTCCATAGTCAGTGGAGGGAGAGAGGATTCTCCAAAGGGCAATTGCGAGCCCTGGAGCTGAGGTCAGAGCCAGCATTTTGGTTGGGAGCTGCTGTATATCATGTGATGGTTGGTACCATTCAACTATAACCACAAAAGGTTTGATTCATTTCACCCTTCTTCAGCCTTCCTGAAGGTGGATGTCTAATCCAGCCAGCTCTGCTTCCTCCAAAGGTGATGGACGGTGCTGTCCCTACCAAACACTGCTCTGCAGGGGATTTGAATCAGCCTTTGCCATTTCGGACTGGCACAATCACCAGTGCCACAGGATGTTTTTGGAAATGTGGATCTCCGGTTTGGAACAAAACAGAACAGAAAAGTCCAGGGTGAGTTTTGTATCTGTGATCTCTGGATTTAGGGCTCCATCTGACATATCAGTGGGACCAAGCTGGGTAGAGATGCAGTTCTCACCACAGCTGCATCAGCAAAACCAATTCATCTTGCCAGTTTTGGTTCTTTTCTTCTAGTACCAAGCTCTTTCGTCAAATTAACTGTGTCCGTGTTGGAGTGACTGATCTACTGTCAACATGGAAGGAAGGAAGGAAGGAAGCAAGCAAGCAAGCAAGCAAGCAAGCATAATGAGAGGAAGAAGGAAAGAAGGAAAGAAAGAGAGGAGAGAAGGAGAGAAAGAGAAAGAGAGAAGGAAAGCAAGAAGAAAGCTACCTTTGTTCTTTGCTACATTAAATTTAAAATATCACGCTGGTAGTAATATATTGGCTTCATTACACAAAGACTGTAAAGTCCAGCTAGCTCATAATTCCACCAATAAAGATCATGATTTGCCAATAAAAATTAGGGCAGCCACTGATCCATAGTCTAGATTTCCTGCTTGGGATGGAATTGTAAAATATGATGATCAAATTTGGTGCAAAACAGAGCAAATGTGCAAACTAAGCCAAGCAAAAGTATTCCCCTCTCCTTGCCATTGCCATACAACCCAGACATTTCCAGGTCCTTCAGCAGAACACCCCAAACCACCTACAGCAGTTGCGATGAGGAACCTCATTTTTTTAAGCTATATGGAAAGTCTTTCCTCACCATTTTATGTGTAACTTTTTTAACAACTTACAAAAAGAGGCACAGAGAGCCTTGATTGAAAACTGATGACACAATCTAGCCCCGCTTTTAGCATTTTGGCATGCAGCACAAAAGCATTTCTGAAATCCCTCCAGCATCTAGGACTGTACCTGGAATGTTTTTAGGACTAACATTAAAAATGCATGGTAGGCTAAAGGCAGGTCTACTCAGAGGAGTGAACATCAGATGAATTACCTTCACCTATCTGTGAGTGATAGAAAGACAAGAGTCTTGCATGATCTATTTTGCCTCTGGGCAAAAAAAAAATCTCGAGAAAGTACCTTCAACCTAGTTTCAAACTACTTTGTTTGGTGTTTTCTCCAAGAGCCTTAAAAATGCTTGCAATCTCATAAGCATGGCTACGGATCTTGTTCAGTCAGTTCCCAACCCCACCACTGAGCCCTGGTCTTCCAGGAACACCTGCCAAATAAAATGTTTGAAAAAAAAATACATGTGGTCTTTTCTTAGAAGTCTTGAGGGTATCCAGATCGTAAATTTGTTGTGGAGCGTGTGGCAATGCTTATTTACTCGCGATTGATTATTTTCTTTGTGGGAGTTTTCCAACCAAGTTAGAAAGCCAGAAAGCACTGATCATAGTAAATCCGTAATGTACCTTAAAGTAATAGCTGAAGGAACCCATCAAAAGTCATCCTCGGAGAAAAAGACACAGGAGACATTCATTTGTATTGATGAAGATGCCGAGGGGAATTGTAACATCATTATTAGAGGGGTGCAAATAAAAAGTAAAACCCTGGGCAGATGAAGATCATCTGGACTTGGGGTTTGAGATGGAGGTGAGACTCTGCTGAGCATCTGTGAAAGAGCAGGGCAAGGTATGCCAGCCCTGAGCAAACAGCTTGTGGTCTCGCTATGGCTGCAAGGGTGAAGCTGCCTCTGGGAAGCTTTGGGATGAGGTTTTCTTTCAAGTTTCTGGTTTTATTTGAACTTCAAAGTTGAAGTAAAAGTCAAAGAACATGGATTTGGGAGGGGGGGAAAGCTTTTCATGGTCTTCCATCTGTCCAAGGGGAGGGCGTGCATCTGCATTGATGTTCCAGTTTAGAACAAACCAAAATAAGAAGACCTGCTCTAAGGAAGCACCTACCACACATTGACCAAGCGCGGGTCCACGGGATTAGGCTATAGCTAGTCCAAAAAAAACCCTCTTTGAACTTTGGATGTCAAGTCTTCAGCACTTTTTCACTCTGCATAGCCTGGTGATGTGGACATAGCCAGACATCTTCACCCAAGGAGCTGTGGTTAATGTTGAGGTGTAGATGAAGATCATGTAAAGAGACACAGAAGCTCTTAGCGGTGGGATTCATAGGTCATATCTATACTGCTAAATAACAGAGGACTAGTGAGTGTCCCTGGCCCTGAGGGCAAGGGGTATGGACCGGTGGGTGCCCACACCGCTCAGGGCTGTCCCTGTCTGGAGCACATCCCCCCTACATGGTGCCGCTTTCCCCCAGTTCATGTGTTGCCCCTCTGGCCCCAAGACATAACAACTGTTTTGTGTGTTTTGGCCAAGGTAAACTGGCTGAAATAATATGTGGGCTGTGCTGCAGACCACCGGAGTGGTGTTTTCTAGCACGAAACCAATGCTTGAGAGTGTGAAGCCTGCTGGGATAGTGCTATAGGTCTATGCATGGGACAGAAGGGGCCAAAACAGGTTCAGACTCACACTCCCTGCCCATGAGGACTTGTGTAAGCTCATCCCAGACTGAGCATGGGGCAGGGGGTGAGTGATGTGGACCATCCGGATGGACTCAAGCTCATCTTCTGGTGGTCTCCTGGTCAGCAATGCAGACAAACCCACTTTTCTGGGTTGGCCTGGGTGGTCCTGGGCTCTTCCCACCTAACATGGGCAGGGGGAGAGATGTTGCCCCTTTTGTACCATGCATGTACAGTCTCCTCTCTTTGCTCCTTCCCTTTAAGAAACTCAGATCCAGCGTGAAAGATGCAGGTCTGGGAGAAGAGTTTGAAGAAAAATGCACATCACCCCTCCACTCATCAATTTTCTTGTCTCTTTGAACGTGAACCACAATAAAAGCAATATTTAAACAAAGGGGAGACTAAATTAGCATCCTTAATGAGTGCACCACACATTTCTACGCATGGGGCAAGAGACATCTGACCAAACGCATTCATCAGCATGTCCCCTCCATCCGAGGTAGTCGTGCCTAGCTTCCCTTATAGTCAACGCAGAGAGAGGGACACTTTGATACATGTCTTCTCCTAAATGCAGCCATGGGAGAAAACATGAACTGCTCTCCAAGAAACTCTCCATCAAATATTGAGGCAGCTCAGGGCAACCAGAGACATCTGGTCACTGATGCAGGTGAGATGAATCCATGACCAGAAGGGACCAAGAGCCCTTTCATTGATCACATTGGCCCAACTACTAGCAATTAAAAATAATTCATAGACACCCAGGACACTCCACCATGGGGACAAAGGTGGGATGTGTGATCCGGCAGAGGGTTTGCAGGAGGGAGCACTGGACTTGAGATGCGGTGAAGGAGATTCAGCAACAGTGGAAACACGCAGGACTAAACCAGCATCTCTATGTGGATGGGAACGCGTTGAGTTAGGCAGCAACAGCTTTCCAGCATCAAGGAGCAGCAAAAAAGCCCCGAGAAGAAAAGATGTGGCAACTGCACTATTTAGTCAGCAAGAATAATATACCTCTCTCCTGTTGGCAGGAGCCATAGACTTCTCTTTGTGGGCATGGGTGAAAGGCAGATCCCGTGACACCAGCATCCAACCCACCATGCACGGCCGGTTGGGATATCCCAGCCTCTTGGCAAAGGCATTTTTGCAGCTGCGATGGCCCACGGAAAGCAAACCGACCCTGTTGCAAACCCCTTGACCTCCACAACGCGAGAGCTGGCTGCCAGGGCGCGATGCTCTGCGCCGTGTGTTTGCTGGATCCGGCCCCAGCGGTGGAGCAAAACGCAACGAGAGGCATGTAATTAACTTCAGATGTACCTGTCAAGATGTCACGGACACAGACCCGGAGAGGAGCAGCGTGTTATTTGTTTCTCATAATGTAACAATTATCTTGTTGTACGAGGGGCTCTCTCCCGCGCTCCCTCTCTGCCTCTTGTTTTCCTTCCACATTCGTTCACACATTATTTAACTTTTGACTTGGACACAGCAGGTAAAAGCATTTAACAGCTTGGCTGCTTGTTCAGACGGAGCTGGGAAGAGGAGGGGGGGAGCAGACGGCAATTTTTTGCCTTAGATTTTCACGTTTTCAGCGCTGCGTTTTTCTAAAGGGGGGGTGGAGAAGAAAAGGGAAGGAAAGGGGGGAAAAAAATGGCATTCCACAAAGACGGAGTCACATTTTCCAACATTATAACATGCTCTCCGCTGTCCCCAGCCTTCACTCGGAGACGCATTCCCGCTCCACAGCGGAGAAAAGGTCAGTGGTAAAAATTTCGCAGGAACTCCATCATTGTCCTCGCGGGACGTGTTCATCAGGAGGAGAGAGCCGGGCGTCTCGCTCTGTCGACAGAAATCCACATCACAAAACGTATTATTGGGGGGAGGTGGGGAAGGGGGACCCACGGCCAGATACGGCCCATGACTTCATTTCGCAGGGGCTGCCGCCGCCGGGTGATTATTTCCCCCGGCTCGCTGGATACCCGCAGAGGCGTACGGCAGCGCGGAGGGGACGGACAGACGGAAGAAATGATAAAGGCAGGAGAGACAAAACAGGGTGGGCGTGATTTAAAGAGCTGGAAAAGCCGCTGTCCCAGGGGAAAATTAACTTTTAATTTATGTAAAGGAAGGTATAACTCTGCTTTGCTGCCAGGTATGTATCTACCTGAGCTTGCACAGAGCAAATCTAGCAGCCAGGGGGATATAACAGCGTTTGCCCAGTGGTAGTTACTAAACACAGTGAGATTTTTAATGGGGAGTGAAGCCGATCATTGCAATAATAACTCAATCTCCTTGGATTCACCCCAAAATGGGGCTGGACGTTGGAGCGGTTGATTTTTGCTAGGAAGTGCACATGGATGTGGGGCGAGGGAAGGGGCTGATATGGAGAAACACGAGGCGCATCCTCCCCAAAGGAGGTTGCTGCTGATGGTGAAAACGCCTCAAGGGAA
>CM036559.1:129546297-129771297 GCA_020745775.1 Theristicus caerulescens | reverse complement strand
TCGCTTACCAAAGATCTGTCATGGGAGAAAGGTCTTCCTGCCTCGATGAGCGACCTTGAGAGGTGTCCCCGGGGGGGGAGATCACCGCTGTGCAACCACGCTGCCTAGCAGGGGGAGCTCCAAAAAATGCTCCCTTAGGCTGTGAGATTTATAGGATAAAGTGGTTGACTTGTAGTCAAAATACAAATACAGGAAAGCTATGCAGGAGATTCCTTGTACCCACAACTTCCTTTGTTGTTTCCGTGATAAAGGAATCGCTCTGTTGCTTTGTGGGTTTGCAGAAAACAGGTTAAAACCAGAGGACTTCACGGCCCATCTACAGCTCAGGCCTTTATCTCTTTCTGAACCTGCACCCAGCCACTGCCAGTCTGTTCGAGGGGTCGAGCGCACCCGTCACAGGGTCTCACCAGCGCGGAGCAGAGGGGCAGAGTCCCCTCCCTTGACCTGCTGGCCACATCAGTTTGCATGGGATCTGGAAAAGACCAGAATTGTTTTTATTTTTGCATTTCAGGAAGAAAAGGAGGGAGGAGGGTTCCCCAAGAGCTAGTTTAATACAGTTTCGCATGGAAAACAATGTAAATTTTTTTTTTTCCACCAAGGCTCTGTTTCTGAAGCTGTTCTGGAATAGGCATCACTTTCCTGAAAATGAAATTTTGCAGATGTCAAATTCCCCCGAATGATTTCCATTGTTTCCCAGCGTGCTGCAGGAAACAATCCCGCATTGTCACGAGGCCGAACCGAGCTGCCACCCGTCTGCACCTGCTGCGATTCACACAGTGCCAGCAGCAGATGAGATAAAAGGGATTTTTAGTATTGTTACAATAAAAAAACATCCTGGCAGGTATCAATTAAGCACTTACCTGGTGCCATGAAGTCAGGCCCTGCTCCTGCAAGGACTTGCCCGTGCATTAAGCTTGTGTGCTAGAAGCATCCCCATTGCAACGGGGCTTGACAGGGTCATATAATTTAGTATTTAGGATATAAATCAACAATCTGGCTTTTTTTTTGTTTGTTTTTCAATCTTCTCATAACATGGGGAAACAGTGAATGGTTCATTTCCTAACATGAATCCTGTGCTGCACCGACTAACCATCTCATGGAGCTCCAGAGGATGCTCTGCCTGCTCGGTGCCCAAGGATCTAACTCCATCCTTGGGCTCATGGAGGGTCTCACTGTGTCATGGCCCTCAGCAGGAGATGGCTGCAAAGTCCTCGGCTGCGGAGGTGTGGCTTTGCCAACAGCAACGCTACCCCACAACATGCCCCCAGGCTTTTAGGACTGAGGAGTGTTGTTATTAACTCAAATTTGGAGCAGCTTGGGACATTTGGACTTTGACGGGTGCTTTCTAGCAAGACCTGGTGGGCAGACACCCCAAGCCAAGAGTGGTGGCTCCCCATGGTGGTTCCTCTTGGTGGCTTCTCAGCAGCGTTCAGACTTCCATGGCAAAGGGGACCTCTGCAGCCTGTAGCAATGCCCCAGGGGATGCTGTGGGGTGCTCGCTGCTCTGCGGTGAGCGCATGGGGCTGGCAGCCAGCACGCTTGCACACAGAACAAAGTTGCCTTGTGCACGGGGAGCGAGCTGAGCTGAGCCTGGTTGCTCAGAAGGTCCTCGGTTTTGCTCATGAAATGCTCCAACGAGGAAGAAAGAGCCGGCCACAGCAGGGCAGGCGGTTTTCTTTAAAAGACAGCACTGTCTGTAATAAATGAAACTGCTTGAGGTTAGCGGTCGGGTCCCTTTTTGTGTGTGTGCGTGTTTGTTTTGATACACAGCGGTGAAACGTAGTCCTTGTGGGGTCGTATTTTCCTGCTGGAGCAAGCTGTCAGCTAGAGATGAGACAGCAGAGGAGGAATAGCTGAAATCCTGTGTTTGTTTGCTTTAAAAAGCCACTTAAAATTAGCTCAGTGAATATAGTCCTGCACAGATTGCTCAAAAAATTAATAAATCAGGCTACGTGCAAGGAAACTTGATAATGCAAACCAGGTCCCTTTATTGCATGCCAGACCCTGGTCTCATTTACACAGGGGGGCCATTGGCTCTCCCAGGGTGTCTCTGGTTTTGCACCACTGGATGGAGAGAAGAAACCTGGACTGGCCCCTGCTGATGTCTCAGAGTTCAAAATTACAGAGTAGGTTGCCTTCACACTTGTGATTTCAGCAGGATGTGGAAAGGGTTGATGCAGCCTTTGTAGAAGAAATGGCCGCAAAGCTCTGGCATGGGGTGATGACCAGGGAGGAGGACCTCAAATGTGCCTGGTAAAAGGGCACTTTATCCAGATACTGCTCAGCATTGTGATTGCATTTTCAACCCTGGGGACCCCAAGCACCTGGATGTCACACGAGCTGGTGGCACAGCAGGCATCAGCACTGCTGGGATGGCCCAAGGGGAGCCGTGGTGCCAAGGTCCCCAGCTGCCTGGACACAGAAACAGATCCTTCCTAAGCAGGTGATGCAGCTGCAGACAGGTGGGGCTGGCAGGGCATGCAGGTGAAAAAGCAAATCCTGGTTGGGGCTGGAGCTCAGGGCATGCGAGGAGAGGCTGAGAACTGGGTGGGTGCAGCGGCAGAGAAGGCAAAGGGGATTTTAGCAGTCTGCAGCTCCCTGCTGGGATGGCACAGAGGAGACAGAGATGGGCTCTCCTTGGAGGTGCCCAGTGATGGGACAAGAGGTATTGACCCAAAATGTGACATGGGAAATTGTAATTAGCTATCCTACACTCCTGAGGAATTAAGTTTTCTGAGTTACTCCTGTTCCATTCATTTCTAATGAGCATTTGACATTGCAGTTTCCCCAGGCCCCTGATGAGGCTTAGGAGCATGTTGGAGATTAGCACTTCTTATTCACTGACACAGAGGAGCATCCAGCCTAAACGAGGTACCTAATTTTGAATGGTAGCTGCACTGGGTCTCCTCCCTAACCCATGGAAAAAGATAGATGTCTGCAGTGGCACAACTCAAGTCTGAATCACTCCAGTGACCACAGACAGATACTGCAGCAGCCATAGTCCTAACCAAGGAAGTCCCATTTAATTTAGGGATGATGAATCCAGGCCTGGCATTCTTGTGCTATGACTGCTAAATAAGAGGGGCAAGTCCTTGTTGGCCCCAAGGCTCCTACAAACTGGTCTGACTTCATATGGTTGAAAGTCATTTATCAGTTTAGTGTCTTGGCCTTCCTGGATGCTGCTGGAAACAAAAGAGAAAAATTTCAGCCCCTGAAAACCTACAATTTGAACATGAACTGAGAGTATTTTATAGGTGCCTCTTGGGCTGGCATTGAAATCCGACCTTGCCCTCCAGAAATGACCAGAGCTTGAGGGCAGCTTCTTCCACGGTGAAACTCCAGTTCTCCATCCAACAGGGAAACCTTTCCACAGGTGAGAAAAGACATTTCTAATCCCTAGAAACTGGATGAGTTCTGGTGTATACTCACCTTTTACCAACCAGGTTGGTACTACTACAATGGCAAAAACCAGCATTGCACAACCCCTCTTCCTGAATTGCATGGCCAACTACTACTTTTAACCTGATCTACTGCTCTGTCTGTTTTACTTGATATCTGTTGTCTCAGTGGTAATCTATCATTTTACTGCTTTGGGGATAATCTCTTATTCTATTGCTTGCTGAGGTAGTTTGCTGATTTCATGAGCAAGATATTGCTCTTTCTGATTTTTCATTATGATCTACTACTTTTATAAATGATCTGTTGGATTTCCAGACATTCAGCAGCCCACCTAAAGCTGTGGCTTCCAGAGGGCTGCTGGACATCAGATGGCCAAATATGCATGTGCTGTCAATCTGATATATCCAGAATGAGTTAGGTTAATGCTCAGTGGTGCAAATACTGCTTATATGATGTTCCTGACCAAGTCAAGATGCTATTTGGTGAAGCTCTGGCTGGCCAGTGTGGGAGTTGAAGAATGAGAGATTCTGTGTTTCCCATGATCTCGTGGGACCACGCTCCTTGCTTGACCCATGTCCTCCAACATTTGGGGCTCCAAACCTTTGACACGGTGATGACCAGCAGAGACCCTAGAAGCAGCCAGCCCAGACAGCAGCCTGGCTGACTGAGGACATGTGGAGGCCAACCATATGCTATGTCAGGGGGGTGCAGGTCTGATTAATGTCAGAGTCCAAGTCCTGAAGGATGAGGAAAATACGTTCATGCAGCTCTGTGTAAATCATACTTAATTTTTCATCAGCAGACAGGGAGGCTACGGGGAGGGGGACTGGGAAACACAGAGGTTAAGTGACTTACCCCAAGCTGCAGAGCTGCACAGGATAGAGATTTCCAAGCTTGTAGACCAGTCACTTGGTCACTGGGCCTCAATTTAATTAGCTAGTGTGTTTTTATTTAAGAATGACAGCGCATTACGTTTCCTTGTAATTCATGGACCCCACCCCACTGCGTGCAGACACAGATCAAAGAGATGGCTCTTGCTCACAGCCTTGCTGCTAGAAATGGTTTCTTTTCATGCCTTAAATTTGAGAACATCAACAGTATCTAAAACATTCAGCAAATGATTTCTTTTCTACTTAAAAGCAGACTCCCTTCAAATATTTTCCTCTTTCTTTGGTGCAGGTTTCCGCACTCTGAAAGCTCCATGCAGAGCCCTCAGAAATAAATCAGATCCTAAGTGTTCAGCCCCGTTGCTCATTTTGCAGACCCGTGTTTTGCAAGCAGACTGTTTTCATGTGCAAAGAGCAGCCTGCTCGCAAACGCTGGCAAAATAAAAGTCATTTCTGAAATCACTGGCCACCAAATCCCTGCCTAAGCTTGGAGTGATTAAACCTGGGTTATCATAACAACATGAAAGTGCATGACGCCCTGTTTAATATCTTTATGGGTTCTGCCGCGACAGTGTCAGATCTGAGGGTAGTTGCTGCCCAGGCTTGTTTTGATCACCATTCCCTCTCTCCTGACCTGGGAACACAGTTGGGTTGTTCTTCCTGATTCAAGAGAGCTTGATCAGATTCAGTAAAAGGAGGCTGAGAAGAAAATCAGGTCCATGACTAATAGTAATTCTCACTGAGCTCGCAGAGTACTTGGGCCACAGTTGCACAAGAGAGGAGACCAGATTAGCTGGTGGATGAGCTATTTATACCATGAGCACTCAACCCGATGGTTCCCTTCCAGCATTGCTCTCTTCAACTTTCCCTTGTCTGCCGAAAGCAAGGGCTCTTCTGCAACTAAGCCCTTTCCCAGTAGACAGCTTGGACGTGGCTGCTCCATTTTAGGGCTCTTTAGTCGTATGCATTATTGCATTGACCCTTATAGATGTAGCTATCAGGGGCAAAAGCAAAAGGCTTATCAACTGGAGTTTTGCAGGTAGGTTGCTTCTGTAGAGTCATAGAATCATAGAATGGTTTGGGTTGGAAGGGACCTTTAAAGGTCACCTAGTCCAACCCCCTGCCATGGGCAGGGACATCTTCCACTAGATCAGGTTGCTCAGAGCCCATCCAGCCTGACCTTGAATGTTTCCAGGGATGGGGCATCTACAGCCTCTCTGGGCAACCTGTGCCAGTACTTCACCACCCTCAGCCTAACAAATATCTTCCTTCTATCTAGTCTGAATCTCCCCTCTTTTAGTTTAAAACCATTACCCCTTGTCCTATCACTACAGGTCCTTTCTGCCTGTCCTCTCCTGCCTGCTGTGTCTGTAGTAGATACTGAGTAGGGACGGGGCTGGGAGGCATAGGGCAAGCCAACAGCTGAGTGGCTTTGCAGATGATCTCCGCTTTTGCAGCGCTGACTCTTGCGTCCCCAAAGGAGGGGGTCTGTGGAAGAAACCCCCAAGCACTGGGGTGAGATGGCAAGTTTGGGTCTTGCTGCCTGATCAGAATAGTTTGGGAGGGAGACAAGAGCCCTGGGACATCATCTGCATCCCAGCTGCCACTTGGTGCTCATTCAGTCAGGTGGGAGCCAGACAGAAGGGCCCTCCCAAACCTCCCTTCTCCAAATGGTCCTTGCTGTGCCATTAGCACATCTAGGGTGAGGAGTAAACCAGCCAGACACCCCAAAGGCCCATGTTACCCCCAAATTCAGGCAGTTATCCAAGGATGTGGCTTCACACTGGTGTTGGTTGGGGGCATGCAGAGAGCAGTTGTGATGGATTCGGGGAGGGCACGAGCCAGTCTGCGCGACGGCACAGTGCACACCCTCCCGTACCACGGCGAGCGTGAGCCAGCTCCAGTCTCTCTAATTAGGGGGCATGATTTCACGTCCCATTACCTCACCCTTACCACAGGGTAAGAGCATGGATGTGGGCAGTATGACAAACTGCAACTTCACGCCCTTGCCTCGGTGACTTGCTCCTGTATTCGTACCCTTTTTGTATTTATATTCCCCAACAGGAGCAGGTTAAACCACTGCTATGTCCATACACACACACACACATGTGTACGTACACAGACAGAGTTTTATAGGGTTGGCAGAAATGATCCTACGCGGCACATTGCACAACCTCTACGAAAGGCGAGATCAGAGATTTCCAACCTGACTTAAACTATCCTGGATGTATCACGGAGGAAGGAAAGATCTATTTGTGTTTCAAAATGCAAGTGCTATGCTTCAGGGAAAAGCAAATTGATGCCTCAGATAAGAAGCATGGCATTAGTGGCTTTTTTTTCGCTGGTGAGGCGCCTTCATCCTGATATGAGTCCCAGATATTAGCACAAAGAATTACAAGGGGGAAAAAACGATGTTAATCCTGTGTATCAGCAGTGTCTAACCTGCCAAGCATAAATATTCATGTAATCACTTTGCAGTTACCTGGTAACCACAACAAAGCACACATAGAAAATGTAATTACAGGGGCTCCGTAAACTCATCTTAAATTATCACCTATAGCCAGGCACATATTATTAGATATTAGATTCTCCCTTACATCAGAATCTCATGTTCCTCGTGTCTAATTTGAAATAACTATCTTCTTATTGGCAAGCGACGAAATCTAAATGGAGTCATGTAAATCCTACTTCACAGCTCAATTAAGGAAATGTGATTATGGATCTGGAAGCAGATGCAGATATTACTGGAGAAGGGATGATGGCAGGAGCCTACAGGAAGCAGTTGATGCTTTCCAGGGGTCATTTGTAGGCGAACCCGTAGGAACAGAGTTTCTATTGTTATACACTTCAGAGTATGTGGGGCGGAGAGGGGGCGAGAGACCGGATTCCCATTTTTAAGTGCTTAGGAGGTTTTCAGAAGGAATCAGGTTCCATTGTTGCGTTTTAAATATTCTCTAAGCTCGCTGGGAACAATATACATTTTCACCACTTATCCCTCTGTGTCCTTCCCTCTCGTGATGAGGTTCACACTCTTTGGTTGTCCAACAACTGCCATTGATCTTTATTCCGTGCTGGAGGGGGTGGGATGAGATGAGGGGGAGATGCCATTTTATGCACTTATCCCAACAAAAGCCAGAAGAGATGTAGAGAGATATCCTAGGAGCTCTCTGAACGCAACAGGCAGGAGAAGCAGGTGCCTTTGCAGCTCTCTCTCGGCTGCACGCAGCTGGGTCATTTTAGGGAGGACCATCTGTCAGATGCACCATGAAATGGCCTGGGTGAAGAGTCCTTTTTGCCCAGCAGGACACCATCGGGATGGCAACATGTGCAGCATCCCTGGGGTGGCTCGGAGTCCTTGGCACGGCTGATGACATGGTGAAGGAGCAGTAAGCGCTAGTGCACGGATGCACCAACCTTCTCCAGAAATGATCAGGTCTCCTCACCAAGCTGGATGAGTCTGGGGACAAAGACGTCCTTCTCCAAACCCCAAAGAGAAGGTGTTAAAGTCACAGGCAGCAGCTGTAAGGGGGGAGGGTGGGATCGGGGACTCAGAGGACAGCAGATGCAAGAATACATCCTGCCGCATGCACCCAGGAGCACGAGTAATTATTCCTACAAGGAAGACACGTTATGGCAGAAGCTAGCACGAAATAAATACGGAAACATAGGGATGCATTTGCAAACACTCTTAGCCAAGAGAGAGTGAAATCAGGGACTGGTTCAGTTCCCTGTAGTGACCAAGGGAGTGTTGACTTATAAAAACGGTGGCTCTGGTCTGTTGAGTGATGGCTCTGCCTGGCCTGCCTGCCCATTTTCTGCCCTTGCTTTTGTTGCTCCATCCCAAATTTCTTGCTCCTAAAGGGAGAAGGCAGCCAGAAAACAGGATCTCTCTCTAATGCATTTATCAGTGTATTTAGGGTGGAAATTAGAAGTGAGTGAGAACTTGCTTTTCTGCTCTGGAAGGACAGTCTTTGATTTTGGTAGCTTCCCCTGAAATCTGAACATGTAAAACACACACAAAAATGCACCAGAAAAAAAAAATCTAATCCAACAAAAAAGACTGAGTTCAAGAAAACCACCCAATTTCATTTGAAATCCAACTTTTTAGGAGTCCTTAATGTTTTCTCGTATGAAAACAGTGCTGCCCCATGAAAAATGGTGCAAAAAAAAGGTCAAAGAGTTCCACTCGGCAAAGGTGCAGACACATGGACCCTGGACATCGTCTGAATGTGCCTGCTCAGTTTTAATGTGGGATTGTGCTGAAGTCAGGACTCTAAAAGAAGTTTTCATTTCAGTGAAAACTACACTTCCTTTGGTTGGGAAAATAACAGTTTTGACCAAAACTTTATGATTACTCTATTTATGATGCTGGGACCAAATTATAAATGCAATTTGTGTATCGGAAATCCCCTTGAAATTTCAATTAAATTTGATATATGTGCTTTCCTTTCCTAAGTGAGTTTGTTTCTGGGCCAAATTCTTCCATCTTTATTCATACATTAGTAAGTGGACTCTTTCTTACTGCAAGCTTCAGAGTTCGATCCTTTTCTTTCAAACTACTGCAGGTTTCCCCGAGAAAAAAAGAAGACAAAACATATTCTAACAGCAGTAGCTCTTTTTCCATCGCTCTCCATCTGGTACGTGATCTGTGATCATACCTCCAGGTCATTATGCTTGTAATGTTTATTGGAAAAATCAATCTTTAACTTTAAGACTTTACACAGGAAATATTAAAGTAAATTAGGACCCTATACATCCATTTTCAAATTTCCTTTCGACCTCACAGTACCTACTTCTTTCATGGAAAGAAATCAAGTTGTTTTTTTTTTTTTTCCAAGCTGTTCCATTTTTGCATAACTGACAAAATTTCCTGGAAATACAATTTGCCCGGCTACCTTAGTTATCATCTCCAGCCCATATTAGCAGCTAAGCGGTTGTTGACATTCCCTTTCAATATTGCTACTAAAACTCCATGAAGCTTACGCAGAATTTATATACGAATGTCAACTCATTTTTAAAATATGTAATAGGAAAAGATCAGCCAATGCCTTTCTGGCCACCTACGTTTCAGAAGGTATTGGCTGGTATTAAAGTAGTGTATACATATATATTTTAAGAAACCACACATTTTCTGGGCCAGAATCCAAGGGCATATAAAGTAGTTTAGTCAGTTATGACTGGATGAGGAGCTAGATGGAAAACAGAGCATTCTCAGAGGGTTTGGGTGCATGTGAATTTCTTTCCAAAATTAATGTGAGTGGGGGTCATTAATTTTACTTTTATTTTGGTGGATGAAATGTCGCTCTTCTGGATATTCTCAGGGCGTGACGTGAAGCCACATCTAGCGAAGGCAGGACCCTCTGGCCCCCGTCAATGCCTTCCAGCGCTGAGGCTGAACACACCCCACTATTCATGCTGCTTCTGGGCTGGGACAGAAATACTGTGACAAACAAAAATAAAAAAATATATATATTGCAGTGACAGTTTTGGGTCTGAGGACAGCCAGCCTCGTGGGATGAAAGCCACTGAGAGAGATCAGAGCAGTGAAAAGAGAAAATGCAAAGGACCGATGCTCTGGGCTCCTGCACTCTCTCCAGGTCTGATCCTGCACTGCTCAAGTCCGTGCAACCTTTGCCACTTGCAGCTATAGAAGCAAGGAGAAACTTAAGCGATATGATGACTCCTCTCTGTTCGTTTCTGCACTTTTAAAACGGGAATGAGGCTACTTTGCAAATTCAGTCAGGGAGCTGGATCTGTTTGTAACAGGGTTGTTTCCAGGTGGAAGGCGCTAGTGAAGAACAAGATATTCTTGTTCTTTACTGTTGATATTTGCCCCCTTTAATATCATTAGAGCTGACGTGTCCTTGAGGTTTCTCATAGAACCAGCTCGTCTCTGCTATCCCAAGAAAATGTTGTGTTTAAAACACAGCTAAAAGCTGTTTGAGGCTGTATCTTTAATGATGCCAATGGGAAGATTGCATAACATCAAAATAAAGTTTAAAAGTAATCAGATCTCTCTTTAAAAAAAAAAAAGGCAACATTTCTCTTGCTCCTTTTCATAACAGAGCACACAAGACACCATAATAAACAGTCAAAAACAAAACCACATGCTGCCATGAAATGAAACTGAATATCAAAACCTATGAGGGAGAGGACAGATTCACTGATGCCTCTTGGTGCTAACGTGACTCGGGCATCCGCAGGGGTCAAGGGACCATCATGACTCGCAAAGCCCCACAGATGTGGGGACTGATGCTGCGGGGACTGCAACAGCTGGCGTGGGAGCAACACGAGCCCCCCCTGCATAAAACCTCATGCCAGGCCACCCCAGACCAGGGAGAGGATGCTGGGAGGTGCAATCACCACAGCTTCTGGTTTTGCAAGGATGGCAAGTTTTTTCTCCCCGGGAACTCTTTACACAGCCAGCATCAGATGTTAATTTTTAGTTGTGAGATCTCTCTCTCACATTGACTCTATCATTTATTTCCAAGCCCCTGGGCTATTGTAGGCTGGACTTCATTTGTTTTAAACTCCTCTGCCTGGGACCTATTGTTCTGTGCTGATGGTTCACGGCTCTGTAAGTCATTACCAACCCCGTCCCTTCCCCCAGAAGGAGCCGGTGGGTCTTTTTTTTCTTCTTTTTTTAACATAGAAAATTAGTTTTGTGGCTGCAAAAGAGAAAAGCCCTGGAATCTCTTACTTCTACCTCCAAAAAAAAGAGAAGAAAAGGAGGGCAATTATGTTACAATACTGTGCACCAGAAAGTATACTAATGACCTGCCTGCAATGAAATGGCTAAGCCGTCGAGCAGGACCAGAATTTGTGGCGTGACTCGAGCCCGGTCCAGGATGCTCAGATGCAGCTCAGGATTTCCTCAGCACGCCAGGCTGTTCAGAGCAAAACTGTAGGTATTGGCAATTACAGAGGCAGCTGACAGCTGCAAAGAAGCCTGATCCAAACTTTCCTAGGGCTCCATGACGTCTGGATCACAAGTCTGCAGGTGACAAGTAGTGTGTCTTTTATCCCATCCTTCTGCAGGTGTGGGTCATTCATGTGTTCCATTGCTCAAACACATCCAGAGCTATAACCCTGCAGGCACAGTGCTCCCAGGAATGGATCCTGTGGTCTGGAATGACAACTAGAAATCACTGGTGGGGAAGAAAAAATGCTTTGTGAAAGCATCAAGCAGTAGGCTTTACCTGGAGAGTAACCACAGGCTGTGTAGGACCGAATTGAAAGAGGAGGAGAAAGAGAAAAAAAGCCAACAGCATTTTCCTTTGGGGCATGACCTACTAATTTAACATCTCTTCTTCCCCCCAGATATGGGCAGCCATATCCTTAATGCCTTTTGGGATCAGCCATGCAAAGGGCTCTCTGCAGACTACCCCTTTAGACAGTGGGGGACATGGCTGTGGAGCAGACCTAGCAGATCTTCCATCAGATGATCTAAACCAACCCTCTGGGCAAGGCCATAATTTCACCCTGTCATTCATGTATTGAGCTCCTCGCAGTGCGGTTTTGGTGATTCCACTTCTCTTCAGGGGAAGAAGAAAGTCCTGGGAGGCCAGGAAGTTTTCTTTCTGGTGGGGCAATATTCGGGTGGATCTGGGACCCATTTAATCTTAATCCACCCTTGGCTTAATGTCTCAAATTCCTTCTCCACGTACGGGCTGCCACTCCATTCTGATTTCATTACACTCCCAGCAAAGCTGCGAGGGCTCAGGGATGATATCGCCATCAAAGGCTAGCGGGTTTTAATGCCACGGCTTCCATGGAAGCTTCTCGGGAGCTCACCCGCTTGCCTGCATTATTTCCAGCTGTGCTCACAACTTCATATAAAGAGGATGCAGGAGAGGCAGAAAAGTTTACGCCACTTCTTTTTTACATCTCGCAAAGAGAATGGTGGGTCCTGGGCATTGGGGAAAAAGGGAGATCCACTTCAGATCATCTGGAGATGGTGTCTGCAGGGAACTAGGGTGCAGATAGAGGGATTGTCTTGGCATCAAAAAACTTCTAAGGAGGTAAATCACCTTCTGCCATTTCTCTTAAAATAGAGCATGAGAACAGCCTAATCCCCATTTCTCAACTGGACACCAGGAGAAGAGTGATGGGCTGTAGCTCTTTCAGCACAGGCCAAAGCCAACAGGCTCTTATGGACCTCCCTGATGCTTGAGAAGCCCAGTGCCAGGGTGAGTCATGTTTAATGAGGTGGGCACCCCCAGTCTGCCCCCGCATGAAGTCGATCCGCTTGGATCCTGGTGGTTGCATGCAGCCTGGCTGAGTGCACAGGAGGAATCAGAGCATCCATGGCTAACACATCTCATCCCCAGTGTGCTTTTGGCAGAGAGGCATAGAGAGAAGCTGGCCAGGAGAGGAGAAAGGAGAAGCAGTGATGCTCACCACTCCAGCTGTTTGCAGATCAGGTGCAGGTTCATCCCTCAAATTCCCAGTGCTTTATTTCCCATCAAAAAATCTTTAAAGGATGCTGGGTCTCAGGAGATCAGCAGCAGGATAAGAAAGAGCAAATATATATATATTATAGCTGGCAGGTGGGAGGGGACAAAAAAAGTGGCAAAGTCATGAAGTAAAAACAGTGTTTGGAGTGAGATGGAGATTTATGCATTTCAGGAGCTGCTGCCTCCATGGGTTGCACGGTCCTGCTTATTTTTTTGGGCTTGAGAGCAAACAAGATGAAAACTTGACTTACGGTTTGCTTGCACTTTTAAGAGGAGAAACTCAGCAGGCAATAATATATCTGGGACTTCTCAGGGTGTTGCCCAGTTATTGCTCCATCATGGCCAAAATGCAAGTCCTGTGTCCCAAGGGACACAGAAATCCCAGCCCTCGTCAGCTTTGTGGAAGACAGATCATGGTGCATGCTGCAAAGCAGTCGGCCTCTGAGGTCTGCAACATAAATGTTTGGGAAGCTGCACTTATAGCCTTGTAGGCACATCACTACCAGGTCCTGCTGACCTTGTCTGAGTGGGAAAAGTGTGGAACCAAGAACGTGAAGGGATGAAGCACCCCTTCCTAAATCTAAAAGCCATGGCGAGGTTTCGTATAACACCACTGATGACAGCCCAGGCTAAATCTCTCATTGTGGGATTTTTCTGGCATTGCTACACAAACTAGCTAGAGTCAACCTTGCTGAAGATGACGTATGGCATGTGCTTTGGCTTGGACCTCCCCAGCCTTCTGAAAACATCTCTCTGTAGCTCTGAAGAAGGGGTGGTGCGGCACCTCCTGGGGCGTCGTTCTGAGTCCTTCCATTAAATGTGTCCTCCTGCTGCAGTACTGTCACACTGTCAGATAAGGACTGTAGGAGGTCTGAGTTTCATGGACATTTTGCTGTCTGAATCAGCCAGCATTTGGGCTGTGAATTGAATGAGCAGACCCAAGAAATGTGATTGCTGCCAGAGGTGTAAATCCAGTAAAGTCTGCATCATATATAATTTCTTCTCCATCCCCCTCTGCAGGAGCCGGTAGCAGCCAGCACCCCAGATACGTGGGCAGAGACCAGTGTCATCATCTCCCTCTGGCTCACACTCTCCTGAAGACAAAAGAGGGAAGCACAAACTCCCTAAAGCTCCATCCCCCCATCCAGGTTAGCCTTCATTGCCTCCTTATTTTTTCTAAAAATTTCCTCATATCTGGTATCTTCTCAAACCCTCTTTTCCAGGCCACAGGTGGCTTTGTGAGGTTCTCAGGTTTGTTGCCTTCCAAATTTTAGAGGAGCTTATGAGCAAAGGAAACAAGGACAGCCAGGAGCCACAGGAACCAGAAGGCAAAGAAAACTGCCTTCAGATTTCATCTTGTTCTGCTTTACTCTGTTCTCCTTAGCAGAGCAGGTTGGACAACTCTTCCAGGCATTTCAGCTTCTTCTGTCTACCATGTGGGACAACTCAAGACCAGGACTCAAAGCTGCCCCAGAAGTTTGGACCATGAGCTACTACTAAATTGGTGAGGGAGGAGAAGGTTTCTTGACATCACACTCAAAAGGACGTTTCTTTGATCTCTCTTGGAGATGGTAAATTACAACTCCTATCACTGCTACCAAATCCACTTTGCTGAATGACACACCAAGGGACCTGCAAGAAGTAGTCCCTTTTTTTAGCTGCAGGAGTTTATTTTTGGGTTCATCCTGTGCACTTTCTCTATCAATCACATGGAGCAGCCAAGCCAGCTCAAACAACCCAATGTTTCAAGGATTTTGGCATGGTGCAGAAAAATGCCAAGTGACCAAGAAGGCAATCACCTAACAATAAAGAGTAAGTGATTGCAAGCTTCAGTTCTCTGTGAGAGAAAAACCAACAAGGGGCTTAAGTTGCCATCAAGGCTTGCAACTGCTTTTCCTTCTCTCAGGCAGTGGAATATCTTTCGGGGAAAGGAGTGCCATGTATGATCACAGCTGGGAGATGCTTGTGGTTCCCCTCTGGTCCATCAGTTGATAGGGCTGCAGGCCCACTGGCTGTTCCATCAGCTCCCAAGGGCTCCATCCAAACTGTAAAAGAGGGGAGGACCCAGGACGGACAGCAGCCTCTGTGGGAATTCACTGGTATTTTTTCATACTAGTGTCTTTCCCTATGGATAACCAAAGTTCTGCTTCCTTCGCCACACTGAGAGCAGTTAAAATGATGTGGTGGTTCTGGGTAGAAGGAGCTGTAAACATCACTGTTGCAAGGGAAAAACAGTTGTCAGAGGCTATGATGAAAGCAGCAATCTTGTATTAAAAAAAAAAAAGGTGAAAATGCTGAGAATAGAGTCTGACTAGCCTGAGGGCTGAATGAAATACTGTTTGTGAGACAAAAGGAGCATGAATAAATTCAGTGTCTGCAGCCAAATTTGCAGAATTTGCTTCTGTTTTGTGGTACCTTAATTTTAGAAGGGACTCAACTTGAGAGAAACCATAAGGACATGATGGGTGGGTTGAGCTCAGCATTGTCCCGGAGCCCTACTGGAATCCCTCCTTGCACAAACCTCAAAAAGTGGAGGCCTCCAAAATGCCAAGTCCCTCATGAAAATGTTTGTGTGGACACTGGGGAGACAAAAACAAGCCTGGATTTCAAAGCTGAAGTCCACTTGGAGGTCTAAATTTTGATCCATTAACTGAGAGAAGGATGAGGACGTGGACCCCCATTCCCAAAAGGCTGTTAGAGCTCTGACTTTGCTTGTGCCTGATATTTGGAGGGGAGACAAGGTGACAATCTGGGGATGGTCCTGCTTAGACCTCTATCTGGTACCTACACGTCCTGAACACCAGCAATGCCCACCATCCCTTTCACTGCTGACCTTTTATTGCTCCAAGATTTTGAGCCCACTGGAGGGGACCCAGCGAGGAAAATTTCCAGCTTGGGTTTCCAACAACCCCTTTGCTTCCCTGCACCTTCCCCACATGGCAGTGAGCTGGCAGTGGACAGGGATATAATCCTTCATTTCAGATGCCCATGGCAGGATGAAAACAAACCAGCACCCTGCAGTGTCCTCCTGCCTCTTGGGAGACATCCCAGGCACCGGAGCAGTTGCTGCTGTATGCAAGGCAGGATGACTCCCCATCATCCTCCCAATTTTTATTTCCTTAGCTCTCTCGATGATACAGTTTGAAGCACAGAAGTGTTCTGTGAGGAATGTGTTTCAGGATGAAGATGAATACCTCAGAGCCTGACAGCATAAACACTGAGAGCCTGTTTGGCTTCTTCCAGTGCCAGCTCCCTGGATGGACGCAGAAAGCCCCTTCGCCGCCTGTGGAGGCTCTTTGGTTCCCTCTGATGAGTTGGAGCTGTTCTGACCTGAAGCAGATGGAGTCAGTTATTTACACCACGTTCTCCTGGGGTGCACTCTTGACCCACTGCTCACTGGTCTCGATAGACATACGCGCTGGTGCTGGCTGATTGTTTTGGTATGACACAGAGAATATTAGTGGAGCAGAGCCAGGCAGAGGCCCTCGGAGAACGAGCAACTGATGGGGATGTAGTGCTGGGAGAAGCCTTGCCAGTCCCACGCCGAGCGGCTGTGCCTTGCATTCAGGTGGCAGGAAGGGAAGAAAATCCTCCTTGCTGGCCCCCTGCAGGCTGGGCTGGGTGGTGGGCAATGGTGGGGTGATTGGGGGATGTCACCCTTGATGGGATGTCAGTAAGAGCTGGGCATTGAGTGTGATGTGGAAGGCAGGGGAAAAGGAGGGCAGCTCTGAGATGCATTGGTCCGGGAAGCTCCGTGGGAGACCATTTCAGGGGTCAAAGACAACTCAGTGTGTCCAGTCTCTGCCTGGTGCTCTGAGGAGCAAGGCAGAAGGACATGCTGAAGCCATTTCTGCTCCAGCTCCCTAATGATCGTTTGACTATGTTCATTTGAGAGACCCATCTTTCCCTTACCTTTACCTCTCCTGCCGTGTAACCCTTGAGTCAAAGTTTGGGGTCCCTTGAAATGTGCCCAGAGCTGAGAGGAGAAGTGTTGTGAAACTCAAAATGACTACGACCTCCTGCAGCCGCACAGCCCAGAGCAAACATGATCATACCTGCGAGACAGCTGAGCACAGCAGGCAGCTGCTGTCCTGGCTGCTGCAAGAGGAGAGGTGAAGGAATTTTGGAGATAGCATGTGGGGAAGGGTGTTAAAGAGTTGTAAGGACTTCAGCACTTGATACGTATGATTCCTTGATACAAAGCCAGCAGAGACTTATTTGCTCCCGCTCTGTTTTAACCCTTCCCATTTTTTTCCTCCACTGAAAGAAAGCTTCAAGCTCAGAAGGAGCAAAGAAAGATTAAGTAGAAGGAGTTACATTTTCCTGGCTGCTATCAAAACCTCTTTTCCAACTTTTCTCCTTTTTTTTTTTTTTCTCTTCGCACTGACATACCTTTGACATTTTATGAGCTGAACTGTATTTCATTGCACGAGGCACTGGCAGACAATCTGAGAGCCTTTTATTCTGAGGTGCTTTTCAGCTTCCAGGCTATGATCTACATCGCCTCAAGCCAGAGCCAGCCTGCAGCCATGGGCCTGGCTGACATTTTACAGGGAAAGAGGAGTGAGGCACCAGCTTACAAAAGTGTTTGAAGACCCAAGTGTTGCATATTAAGATACACCAAGTTTGAACTCCACGCAGCATGCTCGTTTGGTTGAGATGCTTACCTGGGGTAATTATTGAAAGTCTACAACACAGCAACTTCACCAGTGAGTTTCACCAGCTGTGAGTGGACCCAAGAGCAGAGGAGACCAGCAGAAGTCCCTGAAGTGAGCAGTTAATCCATGGAACTCCTCGTCAGATGATGTGATGGATGCAAAACATGACTATGGGCTTGAGAGAAAGAGAGATCCGTTGGAGATTACTAACTAGAGCCAGGCCATTACTAACTTCAGCCAAGAAATGCCCTGTGCAGAAAATGGTCAGAGGCTGGGAGAGTACTCAAGGGTAGTATCAAATGTGTTCATACTGTTTGCATGTCCATTGAAGATATTGGGTTATGTGGTCACTTGCTATAAGTCAGAGTGTCCACCTTGCCTCTTCCTGAATGAAGTGGTTGTTGTGGTTTAACCCCAGGCGGTAACTAAGTCCCACGCAGCCGCTCGCTCACTCCCCCCACGGTGGGATAGGGGAGAGAATCAGAAGAGTAAAAATGAGAAAACTCGTGGGTTGAGTTAAAGACAGATTTATAAGTAAAGCAAAAGCCACGCACGCAAGCAAAGCAAAACAAGGAATTCATTCACTCCTTCCCATGGGCAGGCAGGTGTTCAGCCATCCCCAGGAAAGCAGGGCTCCGTCATGTGCAACAGTTACTTGGGAAGACAAAGGCCATCACTCCAAACGTCCCGCCCTTCCTTCTTCTTCCCCCAGCTTTACATGCTGAGCATGATGCCATACGGTGTGGGATATCCCTTTGGTCAGCTGGGGTCAGCTGTCCCAGCCATGTCCTCGTGCATGGCTTTTGCTTTACCTACCTTTTCTGATCCTCTGTCCCATCCCACCACGGGGGGGTGAGCAAGTGGCTGTGTGGTGCTTAGTTGCTGGCTGGGGTTAAACCACGACAGTGGTGAAGCTATTTTACCATGAGAGACCAAGGAGAACTGGGAGCTTCCCATAATTGAATTATATGTATTTTGCTTTGGAAAGTATCTGCAGTGCAGCAGCATCTCAGTATCCCAGTGGAGGCTGGTGTTGCTTTGGTTCCACAAGGATAAGCCAGATCCTTCTTCACTCCAAAGAGACAAGAGTTAAGAGGAGAAACAGAGGCCAGAAACCTACTGAGAAGGCAAGTGGCAGGACCAGTAATTGAATCCAGCTTCCTTGGACTGGTTTACTCAGTCCTTGCAGGCAGTGAATTGCTTACAGTGAACCAGGCAGAGGGCTTGATTCAGTGGAAACTCCCTGGCTGGCCTCAGTGGGTTTTGAATCACATCTAAAGGAGGAATAAACCCCACGGGCTGCCTCATCCTAGGGCTTGAGTGGGGCTCCATTTCATTTTGTGGGATCTGCAGGTGGTGCAGCCTATGGGAGAGAGATGGAGGGATCATTACAGCTGAGTTTCGGGAGGTTTCATCAGTGTGCTTTGACCACAAGTGTCAATCTGACCTGATGCCAAGCAGGTTTAACGGTGAAATGCTGTGCTATCTTTCTTTTCGACATTCAGAAAGAAAAGAGCCCGTTGCTGCTGCCTATCTGAAGTGATCTGCATCATGAAGAGCACGGTCTGGGACTAGCCAGGGTGCAGCGTGAATCCACAGGATGGGCTCTGATCTGCTTCAGCTTGGTGTAAATCAGCAGTGCCCAGTCTGACCTTAAAGGAGTTACAGTACCACAGTCTGAATGATTCCATCTTCCAGTTGGGGTGAAACCTGCTAAACAGCATCCAGGGGAAGATCTGGGCTCAAGTCTCTCTCAGAAGAGGAAAATGAGATGACGCCCAGAGATGTGGAGCTTTTGGGGATGGCAGCAACTTGAGAAGGACTTCTCCAGAAAGGCACAAAGGCTGGTGGGTATCTGCTGGAGAACAAATCAGGCAAGCCAGAGGGCTTGAATGAGCAAACCAGCATTGAATGAAATCCCTTTCTGATTTAACCTTAGATGAAGCTCAGGATGGGAGAAGCAATAGTTGTCACCTGGGGAGTTTGTGGTGCATGTGCATGGCCTTTTTCATATGCCAGCGAGCTTTATCAACACTTCGCCTCCCAATGTCCAAACACCCTGATGTCAATGGACTGTTCTCAAAGTTCAGTGCATGTTTTGAAGAGCTCAACAGAAGAGGATAACTCCCATCAACACAAGCTACCTAAGGAGGGCATGAATGTACCACCAACCAGCATTTTAAAGGTTAGCCCAATGCTTTCTGGAAACATACCTGGATGACCTGGATGATATACCTGTGTAAAAATCACTAGTCTACATCATGCAGAAGGCGGACTAGGGCTTCCTAGTGTCTACATCTGATTTCAGAAGTGGTGAATCCAGAATTTATGACATCCAATTTCCTTTCTCAAACAATATCTTTTACTACGATGACCACAGAGCAGAAAAAACCAATAGTTGTGTCACACGTAAGCAGTGCATTATTGATTTTGGATATGCAATACAATATATTAGCAATAATGAATGACTGCAATGCAGAGATACATTGACTATTTTAGATCCTTTTTAATTGCACCTTGGGTGTATGAACAGTGCTTCCACAATTTGTCTTGGGTGAGAAAAACATGCTTTAGCTATATCACTGCTTTTAATCACTATTATTTCCATATGTTGACGTTCTCACCTTCTACAGGCTTGCTTCAGGTTAGCAAGTTTGAAATAAATCCTCTGCCAGTGTAAATTGATGCCTCCCTTTTCATATCTGTGGTGTAAGGCAATTTTACATCTATAGAGAATTTCCCCCAATGGGACGTCAAGGTCTGTCTGACTCCATCTGAAATTATGCAAAGCTCAGATCTGAAGTGTGGTTTCACCAAAAGGTAAAGGATGTTACAGCAAGTTGTGGGAGACAGCAGGCAGCTGCCTAATTCTCTAGGTCACACAGTGGCTGCATCTGAGCCTGAACATTAACTCCAAGAACCGATGCTGTGGAGGTTTCCCAGTCTGAGGACTCACCCCAGCTCTGTTTTCCTTCTTGCTTGAAGACGCAATGAGGCTCTCCCCACAGCCTGGATTTTTGTGCAGAAGCAATGGTTGGTTGTTTTTTTTTACTGCACACCTAATCCCATGGCCAAACCTCACGCTACTTGCTTTTCTCCAGAGAGCAAGTGGAGCACATGGGGCCTGGCTCTGTCCAATGGTGTTGTGGATGGAGATGGCCAATTTTCTTTGAAGCTCTCCTATCTCAGTGGCCACCTTGATAAGAAGATACTGTGTAGCTGGGATGGGTGCTGGTGGAGAACTGTGCTCAGCTCTTCTCTTTCTTTTTCATGTTGTAAAATAAAGCTCTTCCTCATACCACGGCCCTTTCCCAGGTCTGAGATATTTAGGTACAAATGACTCCCTGCTGCTCCAGCTTTCAGATATAAAGGAAAATCAGAGCCTCCACCTGGGAATAAGACCACCTTGGAAATAGCATGACATGCATTTTAGGGCCAAATTCTCCCTGGGTCACAGGATGCTTCAGTTAAGGAGGTGATGGAACATGCACTCTTGTAGCAGATTGTGAAGCCAAGCTCTTAATTCAGATGCATAATTCACCAGCCATGCTGGGCCCCTGGTATACCTGATATATATATATAGATATATATATAAATATATCTCCTTTCTTATCTGAGATCATTTAAAGAGCCTGTAACTGGGGGCTTGAGCATATGAAATATGCCCCAACGTAAGGAAATCTGGGCAAAAGCAGGCCCGAAGCTAAAGAAGAGCAAAACCGCTGCTGATGGGAAAGAAGCTGCTGGTGGAGTTTCCCTGGGTATGTACGTTGCAGTTCAGCTGTGGGATTATTTTTCTTAACAGCAATGGTGCAGCTAATGCGAAGAAGAGCAGTAAAGCCAAATGCGATGCTGCATTAGGCAGCTGAGCACACCGCAAACATAGTGCAGCCTATTACTGCAGGACTTCAATCATTTCAGCATCTGGGGAAAAGCTGAGGACAGTCAAAAAATGAGCTGGAGAGCAAAGGACCAGAAGGGGAAATATCTGCTAACGGAAAGGCGTGGCTGCCTGAGAAGAGATCTTATGAGTTGTTGCAGGAAAGCACCTAAAGCTGTTAGCCATGATGTGCGGGTGCGGCTTTAAAGGAGAAGGTTGCAGGGCTGGCCTGCTCCCATAAATCACAGAAGGGAGGGCATGGGGATTAGATCTCGGACTGCACGATGCAAAACCGGAGTGAAATCTTTCTATCCATGACTGGCCAACAGATAGATGAAATAGAGCAGTCTACAAGTGCAGGGTTTCAAAGCATCTGGCAGGAGAGAGAAAATGTGTTTTTTCCAATACAGTCTCACAGAGGTAGACTGGACTCGGTGCAGCTCTTTTGAAGCTACCATTTTAGAAGGGATTGAAAATATTAATGATCACCATAATGATTTTAAAAATGCTTTGAGAGTCTGTGATGGAAAGGACTACATCAACAGCTACATGAGTTATTCTAGCTGGACGCTGAAATCTGAGTTTCGTCCAGATCCTTTTCACAGCTGTGAGTCTTTTATATTTGCACATGTGTGTACTTTTGTGCATGGCTGTACACACACACACAGAGGGCTAAAAAAATACACAGCCCATCATACACCCCTGGAAACAAGGAGCTCTTTAAGAATACTTGAAAGGGGAGAGGGATAATATCAGTCTTGCCCATGACAAGCTGTGGGATGACACACCAACATTAGAGGTTTCCATCCCTGGAAACATTCAAGGCCAGGCTGCATGGAGCTCTGAGCAACCTAATCTAGTTGAAGATGTCCCTGCTCATTGCAGGGGGGTTGGACTAGATGACCTTTAAAGGTCGCTTTCAACTCAAACTATTCTATGATTCTATGATGCTATGATTCCAAGACCATCTATCTAAGAGATTCAGATCTGCAGCACTGGATCAGGCCACAGTCCTTGTTGCCTGCAGGCCTCTTTCTGCAAATAGTCAATCGAGAACATCTAGAGCAGCAATTATAAACAAGGAAATATTGAAATATTTACCCCACTATGCAGTCTTGCAGCAGTTGCCTGGTTTGCCAATCTGTGTCTTTAACATCCACCATCGCACTGACCCACCAGGAACTGGGTTCATCAGCCCAGCTCCCATCATCTCCAAGGAACTATTGCTACAGGTTCCTCACCACTCTTCTTAGGTGCATTGGTACAAAGGACAACAGGAGGGCAAAATACAACCTGATCAGAGCACTTGCTTTGCAGCTGTGATAATGATGGAACAGACATCACAGCCTTAAAAGCCTTAAAGTGTACATTTCTGTTTTCTACCTATCCCTACTTATGTCAAAGTGATTCGCAGCACCTCTAGGACACCCTAGTATAGCCAGAGCCTAATATGCAAAACACTTATTTCTGCAGAACTGGGGAGGTCTTTCATAGAAGGCAACAAAATTGACTGGGGGAATGAACGTGAGGGTTAAATCACAGAATGGTGGTTCCCAAACTCAGGCTTACAAGGCCACAATACCCGGTCTGTGAAATTGCGTTGAAGAATTATTTTAGTTCAGAATTTGGTGGTTCATGCTACCTGATAGCCCATAAGAAACGTTCTGGCCCAATTATCCAAGAAGTTTGAGAACCAGCCAGTTGATGAGCTGCAGCTCCCAGGGCTCACTGTGCCATGGAGCAACATCACAGACAAAGCAGCAGGCTTCTCAGCTTGGGATCTGTGCTGGTCCTGCCAGGTTTGGCAACACAGTGATGAGGAGGTGGTGGGTACAGCCCAGAGGATGGTGAGGGACCCATTAGCAGAGATAAAAGGGATGAATGGAAAGAAATGATCATAGAGAGAGAAAGACAGAAGAAGACAGGAGCTGTGAAGGGCATTTGCAAAAGGTTGGGAATCCCTGCAAGAGGCGATGAGAAAATGATTGTGTTGGTGCACTGTGGTTCTTCGGAGAGATAAAATAAGGGTAAAAATCAGGTATAGCTTTTCCCTGTATTTCATAGTAGGTTGAGCTTTGCAAATGAATCTTCTTCTCTACCCCGGCAGTCAGGCCACACAGACCAGCCAACCAAACCATGCCCACAACTTGAACCTCTCCTTCAAATGCTGTAAGCTTTTCTCTTGCTCTGCTGAAATGATGGTTGCTCTGCTGGTAGATCCATCCCAGCAGCTCCTTCTAGCAGACTAGGCTTCGTGCACTCTTTCCCGTGGACACGTCTCTGTGTGAAAACTAGTGGGGACACAACAAGGACTGGTGAGAGGCAGATGGGTGTTTTGTGGTGGCAGCCCAAAGCTTTGCAGCACCGTGGTCTTCACAGAAGTGCAAGGAGTGTGAAGGGTCTCTTTGCCTCCCACACACAGAGTGATGAGGACTGCCATGGGTTGAGGGACCTCTTTCATGCTGAAGTCAGGCCTCTCCCCTCGTCTCCCACGCAACCTCTCTTCCCTTTCGCTCCCCTCTGTCTCCCTTTTGACTGTGCTCTTTGTTTGCTTGGCTTGCTCATGATGTCGAACGCTCTTTCATGCAACACTCCCCCACGCAACATTCATCAAGCCTCTTCCTGCTCTCTTTCAAAGCTCTCCCAGATGGTAAGAAATCTCACTAGCCCAAGGAAGAACTCCAACTCTAATAACTACACGTCACTCTCTGTTTGTTAGACAGCTCCTGGCTGTATTGTCTTGCTCTGTGACGCTTTTTTGTTTCTTACTGATCTGCTCTGTTCTCTCTGCTGTTGTAATATACCATGAATATACATTTATGATGCCAATCCCTGATTTGCTATATGATTTTGGCTGGATTGGTCAATCCAAAGTGTGTAGATGTTGGGCCATAGGCCAATGCATTCAGAAATGACAGCTGAGTTGATGTGCCTCACTTTTGGGGCATATGGTGCCTGATTTTCAGAGGTGTTGGAGACAGTTGACAGGAGCTCCCTGTGCTTCACATTACTAAATTATTCATCTTCTGTGATCTATGCTTCACATTACTAAATTATGCATCTTCTGTGATAGCTCATTTCAGTATTTATTTGGCATTTGTTTTCTTTGTGTTGTTTAGATCATGGAAAGTGGTATTAACAGACTTCTGCGTGGCTCAGGGTTCATTCAGTAGGTGACTTCATCTGGGAGGCAAACCACAAAACAACTTCGCCTAGACCCCAACAAGGTCCCAGAGAGGTGGAAGGGTGCCCATCTCCCCAGCTGAGAGGTCTAAGACGTGGATGTTTGAACCATCCTCAGGCCACTCCCTAGTTAATGAAAACAGACACTTCAGAAAATATGATTCATCCCATCCCAAAGCATGTAAGGTATATCAGAAGCATCTCCTTTTTCTCTCCCCAACTAATCTGCACCAGTGTTGCTTGTTTGAACCTGGATCAGTCTCCCACAATGATTCACTGCACAAAATGTCCATGCTGATCCAAGGAGGGTGTGGAGGGTGGGAACTTACAGCCAGGGTTGGAAAACAGTTAGACATTTTTCATGGTAGAGTTGGCTTCAGACAACTTAAAGTGCTAGTGGAACTGTAGTGTTAATCTCTTCCCCAAATCCCACTGCATTTCACATTTCCTGCAGGAGCCCATTTTTGGTTATTTCTGGGGTTTTGGCACACACGGGTTTTGTCAAGATGTGAGGTTATTAGGCAGGAAAGGCCAGGCAATGAATTCAGAGCTAGATCCAATTTGCCTTAAAATTCAAGACTCTTCAGATGTGGAGGTTTTGGTCAGACGTTCATTTAATAATAGCAATGGAACACCATTAATCTGATTTAATTTTATGTTACATTGACTTTCTTGCTTTGCTGATTTTATTTTAGGCACCTTGTGAAAGAAGAGTGTGAGAAATTTGGCTTCCATAAGTCTTTAAAAAAACATCAGTAGAGTAAGCAGCAGACAAGGAGAAGCACTATTTAAGCTAGAAGAGACCTTGGTACAAGCACAGATGGCCATAACCTATTGACAAATGAAGTGAGGTTAGAAAGTAGAGTATTTCTCATGTTCAGAAGTGGGAGGACCCAGAACAACTTTCCAAAGAAATAAGTGTTGTGTGAGAAATGAATAAGTTTTCAGATGGAGCTGATCACTTTTTGAATGAATTTAAATAATATGATTAAGTATGATAGCAGGGAACTGGACTTTTTAACCTAAGAAGTCCCATCTTATCCTATGCCTCATGGGCTGGTCTCAGTGATTCACGTGTAATCACCAATACTCCACAAACATTTCAGGGCAGGGTATTAAGAATTTCACATCCTGACAGAACAAAAAAGATACTTGTTTTCAAAGCAAGTCTGCTTCCATGCTACATTTTCTGTTGTTCTTTCTTCTTATTCCTCTTGAAACTGGGTCTTTTATGGCACAAGAAAATCAAATGATTCCTTTGGGATTTTGTCTGCTATTATTAATTCTCATTCTGAAGTCATAATCCACTGTGCCATTGCAGGTGGCTGCTATGGAAATAATGATGATGTCTACAAGAACAGTGTTAGGGATGTAGCATCAGGAGCACAGGCGCTCTTGCAGAGTCTGAGATCTTGTTTTCAGTCATCCTTGATTAACCAAGATTGAAGAGAGAGACTAATTGTCGTTGTTTAACCCCAGCCGGCAACTAAGCTCGCTCGCTCCCCCTCAGTCGGATGGGGGAGAGAATCGGAAGAGTAAAAGTGAGAAAACTCATGGGTTGAGATAAAGACAGTTTAATAGGGGAAGAAAAGCCATGCACACAAGCAAAGCCAAACAAGGAATTCATTCACTGCTTCCCATCAGCAGGCAGGTGTTCAGCCATCTCTAGGAAAGCAGGGCTCCATCATGCATAACGGTTACTTGGGAAGACAAATGCCATCACTCCAAACGTCCCGCCCTTCCTTCTTCTTCCCCCAGCTTTACACGGTGAGCATGACATCACATGGTGTGGGATATCCCTTTGGTCAGCTGGGGTCAGCTGTCCCAGCTGTGTCCCCTCCCAGCTTCTTGTGCACCCCCAGCCTACTCGCTGGTGGGGTGGGGTGAGCAGCAGAAAAGGCCTTGACTCTGTGTAAGCACTGGTCAGCAATAATGAGACATCCCTGTGTTATCAACACTGTTTTCAGCACAAATCCAAAATGTAGCCCCATACTAGCTGCTATGAAGAAAATTAGCTCTATTCAAAAAGATAGAGGTCAGCCAAAACCAGCACACTAATTGAGAGGCAGATCCGTTTACTCCAGAAACATTTGCGCATTAAATGAAGATTTTTCAGAGGTATATTTTGGATCCTCCTTAAGTTCAGTTCAGTCCAAAGATGCTGTGAATCTGTCCAGTTCATTCCTTGTTCACTTGGTAATGAGGCATTTTACATCTCAGCCTCAACAAGACCTCCATCTAATGAACCACGCTCTGAAGGAACCATCACTGATGGAGCTGATGGCACCACTGTCATTGTGTGCAGTTATGCGCCCGCTGTTTCAAGCCCAAAGAAGCACCAAGTCCAGGTAAACCCTCAGCTGAACCCACATTAACTCTGTTTCACCATCCAGCTCCAGAAACAGTTGCACTGGCAGTGAAACCCATGTAGCTATAAACTAGAGCAGGCAGCTGCCCTGGCTGCTGGAAGGAATATCTCTATGACCATTGTCCCAATTGCATGTTGAAGACACACAAAACTCATTGTCTGGAACCTCAGACTACATCAGACTCATTGTTTGGCATGGTTCCTACCTCATCCATTGGCCTGGATTCCCCAAAATCTGGCCCTGAGTTCTTGCAGATCTTCGGCTAAGACTCAACTGAACTCAAAGCTTGGTTCATTCTTGCCTGTCCCTGTTATTTCTCCAGAATCATTTGAAAATCAACCCTCAGTTTGTCTGAAATGTTTCTGCCCCTCTTAGGACTCACATTTGTCTCACAGGATGATTTGAGTGCTTGGCTTATTTAATGTCTGGGTTTGCTTCCTATTTTTGTCCTGCTCACAAAGATTTAATTTCTTACACCTCAATAATGAGTTCCAGATCCTTCAAAATACTCCTTAATTTGTTTCTCCAAGCAGACAGCCCCATATAATGTCATATTGTGAAGTAAATTGCCTGGAGATGAAGAAGCTTAGGAGAAAGCCTTTAATTTTTAAGGTTTTTTTTCCCTGCAGCACTTTATTTTTTATGAAGGTCTATATAGTGGCCCTGAATTTGCTGGGACAGACCCATCTCAGCATGTGTTTCCTTGTGAACTGATGGTTTCTGCCACAGCCTGGTGATAGGCAGAGGGTATGTTTAAAGGAAACACTGAGGAGGAAACTTCTGGATTGGACCATTGGCTAGGGGAGGGGAAACGTGTGTGTTTTCAGTAGTGAGATTGTGTGTCCAGCAAGGAAAGTACAAGATGACATCTAGATGACATACAGCATTCATTATTCCTCCTTTAGCCAAGTTCATCTCATCTTATCTCTCACTCCTTCCAACCCTAAAGTTTCATGAGGGTCCACAACATCCCAGCAGTGTATATGTGTGTACATGCAATGGACAGGGGAAACTCTGACACAGCATAAAGAGAGCTGGAACACATCAGCAGACCCTGGTCTAGTTAGAAATTGCTGAAATCAAAGCATTTTGTGGATGGACATTCAACTTCGCTGGAATTCTCCTGAGAACAAGGCCTGCGCATGGTTTCCTGTTAACTTTCCTACTTGGTGGGCCAGGTGGGCTTCTGGGGAGTGCACACCTCATAGAATCATAGAATCATAGAATAATTTAGGCTAGAAAAGACCTTTAAGATCATTGAGTCCAACTGTAAACCTAACACTGCCAAGTCCACCACTAAACTATGTCCCTAAGTGCCACATCTATATATCTTTTAATTACCTCCAGGAAAGGCTTCGGATCTGGTCTCCAAACCCCCTGGCTTTGGGGGTTGCCCTCTACTTCCCAAGCTGCCAGCTCTAGGAAGGCCTTGAAGATGGGCTGGCACAAAGCTGCTGGCTCCAGGGCATAGCTGGGCAGGGCACTGTGTAATTCACAACTTGGTTTTTGGAGCCAAGTTCTAAATGGTTTCCATTCACAATCAGAAGTAATACCAAATTCTGGAACAAAAAAGTCCTCCCCAACAGTGAAGTAATCATTCTCTGCCCAGCTCTCACGACCTGCAGGCTCTGCACAGCTCAGGCAATCCCATGGAGAAAGAGGGATGAGAGCATCTGATGGAGAAAGGAAGCAAGGAAGCCAGACCATCAAAGCTAACTCAATTTTCTCCAGTCTGAACTGTTTTTCGCCAATGCATTTCCTTAGAGATTTTGGCCAGGTCCTGATCATCCAACTAGACCAACAGCACGATGTAGGACGCAGTTTGACAAGGAGCAGACGCTCCTGTCTTTTACCAAAACATGGTGAGAAGCCAGGTGACTCCACATCCCCTTGAAGAGCCTCTTGTTGCCCTACCTCTAAAATTGCGTTCCCACTGCAGGCACCAGCTGTGTTGAAAACAAGCAGTGAGATATAAACTCATCCCAACTTTGCAAAGCCTGTTTCCTCTGAATCACACCTGCCCTCCTCTTTTTTTTTCATCCTGGGACTTTTTTTGCAGACCCCCTTCCTCCTCTTCACAGCAATTGCCAGCATTCAAACCCCAGTGCCTATTGCAAGCTGCCAAGAAGTTGCATTTCAGCCTGATCTGAAGACACATCACGGCCTGACAAGAGCACAGCAATCATTTCTGAGTGCCTGCTCCGACACCGAGTTGTGAGAGGGGAGAGGAGTGGGGCTGTCCTGAAAATTCCCCTTCTGTACAATAATATTTCCTGTTTCCATCTGAGCAGGATCCAGGCTGGCTTTTGTTATCTTCAAGCTTCTCCATGCCAGTACAATTAGTTAATGAGCATGTTGAGTCTCAAGCAAAACACTCGGTTGATCCCGAAGCTTTAGCATGTATCACTTCAGGGGAAATGAAAACAAAGCAATAAAAAAAATCTGTGCAAACAGCCTCTTTGGCAAATGTGAGAAGCAGCAAAAAATATTTTCCATGGACTGGACTGCACAGTTTCAGAGCAAAAAGAAAATACTTAGGGAAATGCATTGGCACTCATTTATTTCAGGGCAAAATATCATTTTGCATTCTGAGCAGATCCAATCTCCTTTCTGAACACCTGGCTGGACTACTGGGTTAATGACAGTGATTTCTCCTGATGAAGAGGATGACATGAAGAGATGCCCTTCTTCAAGATGCACTATGGTGCAGAATTGCTCTTCAGTTGCTCAGAAGACAAGAAAAAGTGCTGGGACAGATTTCTTTTGTCTTCAGAGGAGAGGACAGATGAGAAAATCCGTATGGTGGTACCCTTTATCATTCAGGGTGATGTGCAACAGCAAAGGGTTGTTCATTGCCTACAATTGTGAAGTGTTTATAGAGAAAACCCCCTAATAAACTCTGTTCCCTCTTTCTCAATGAAAATTCAGCTTGAGGCTGAGTGAAGGCATTTGATTAATACCCTTCAGGTCTTTGGCTGGTACATTCATTCTGCAAGCTCCAGAGGCTGGTTTCATAACAGCAGAGAAGAAACAAGGGAAAAGAGCACCCTAGAAACAGCTTATCCCTCATCTGACTTGCCAACAAACATGCCCAGTATGTCTGGGACTCCTGAAGAAGTAATACAAATCTGGGAGGAGCAAACATCTTGCCTGATCTAGAGTCTGCATTAATTTACCATCAAGAAAGTGGGTATCAGGCCACTAAAAAACAGCTGCATGTGCTGATGAACCTGGGGAAGGGAAACATTTTTTGGTCTTGATGAGAACAAGTGTTGGTCAGCGGTGGAACTAGCCATGACCTCAGTGACACACAACCCCAGGACTTTCATAGATTCATAGAATCATAGAAGAGTTTGGGTTGGAAGGGAACTTTAAAGGTCATCTAGTCCAATCCCCCTGCAGTGTGCAGGGACATCTTCAACTAGATCAGGGTGCTCAGAGCCCCATCCAACCTGACCTTGAATGTTTCTAGGGATGAGGCATCGACCACTTCTCTGGGCAACCTGGGCCAGTGTTTCACCACCCTCAGCATAAAACATTTCTTCCTTGTATCTAGTCTGAATCTACCCTCTTTTAGTTTAAAACCATCACCCCTTGTCCTATCGCAGCAGGCCTTGCTAAAAAGCCTGTCCCCATCTTTCTTATAAGCCCCCTCTAAGTACTGAAAGGCCGCAATAAGGTTTCCCCGGAGTCTTCTCTTGTCCAGGCTGAACAACCCCAACTCTCTCAGCCTTTCCTTATAGCAGAGCTGTTCCACCCTCGGACCATTGCTGGGGCCTCCTCTGGCCCCGCTCCAACAGCTCCCTGTCCTTCCCGTGCTGAGGACCCCCGAGCTGGACGCAGGGCTCCAGGGGGGTCTCCCCCGAGCGGAGCAGAGGGGCAGAATCCCCTCCCTCGCCCCGCTGGCCACGCTGCGGGGGATGCAGCCCAGGAGATGGTTGGCTTTCTGGGCTGCGAGCACACATTGCCAGCTTATGGCCAACTTTTCATCCCCCAGCACCCCCAAGTCCTTCTCCTCAGGGCTGCTCTCAGTCCCTCCATCCCCCAGCCTGTATTGACACTGGGAGTTGCCCCAACCCAGGTGCAGGACCTTGCAGTTGGCCTTGTTGAACCTCATGATGTTCACACAGGCCCACTTCTCAAGCTTGTCCAGGTCCCTCAGACATGTCAACTGCATCGCTCAGCTTGGTGTTTGCAAACATAGACATTGTCTATGTTATTGATGAAGATATTAAACAGTACTGGTCCCAATACAGCGCCCTGAAGGACACCACTTGTCGCCGATCTCCATCTGGACATTGAGCCATTGACCACTACCCTCTGGATGCAATCATCCAACCAATTCCTCATCCACCGGCCAGTCCACTCATCAAATCCATATCTCTCCAATTTAGAGAGAAGGATGTTGTGGGGGACCATGTCAAAGGCCTTACAGAAGTCCAGATAGACAATGTCTGTAGCTTTTTCCTTGTCCGCTGATGTAGTCACTCCATCATAGAAGGTCCCTAGGTTGGTCAGGCAGGACTCGCCCTTGGTGAAGCCGTGCTGGCTGTCTTGAATCACCTCCCTGTCCTCCATGTGCCTTACCATAGCTTCTAGGAGGATCCGCTCCATGATCTTCCCAGGCACAGAGGTGAGGCTGACAGGTCAGTAGTTCCCAGGGTCCTCCTTTCTACCCTTTTTAAAAATGGGTGCAATATTTCCCTTTTTCCAGTCCCCAGGGACTTCACCTGACTGCCATGACTTTTCAAATATCACAGAGAGTGGCTTAGCAACTACATCAGCCGATTCCCTCAGGACTCTGGGATGCATCTCATCAGGTCCCATAGTCTTATGTATGTTCAGGTTCCTCAGGTGATCTTGAACTCCAGTGCTCCCCGAGTCCCTGTCTTGCGGTCCATCCACTCGAGAGGTGTGGGAAGAGAGGTTGCCAGTGAAGACTGAGGCAAAGAAGTTGAGTACCTCAGCCTTCTCCTCATCTGTTGTTACCAGTTTGCCAGTCTTGCTCATCGGGAGGGTACGCTTTCTTTGACCTTCCTTTTCTGGCTGACATACCTGTAGAAGCCCTTATTATTATTCCTTGCATCCCTTGCCAAGTTCAGCTCCAGCTGCACCTTGGCATTCCTGATCCCATCCCTACACAACTGGGCAGTGTCCCTGTACTCTTCCCAGAATGTCTGTTTTGATTGCCCTTGGACTACTCGTTGCGGCTTCATGGTCACCCTCATGGAAGAGCAGTAATGGGTAATAGTCCGAGGGACCTACCAGGCTAGGAATTTTCCTAGTAATGTCTATTTCAGGCCCAGATAACACAGCACCTGCTTACAAAATAGCTTTTCTTTTCCTTGAACTGCCTGAACAGATCCAAAAATGGTCCCCATGCATGGACACATCTAGCAGACAGGTTGCTCCAGATTGAATCTCTATCGTTGGAGGTCTTCAAGATTTAACTGGTCAAGTCCCTGAGAAAATAGGTCTAATTAGACCTGCTCTGAGGAGAAGGCTGGACTGGATGACCTCCAGAGGTCTCTATGAGGAGGAGGCTGGACTGGATGACCTCCAGAGATCTTTTCCAACACAAACTATTCTCTGATTCTATGATTTTGCGGAAAGACAAGGCTAAAACTGGGAGATAAAGCAGCACAGCATTTTCCAGTGCTGTCTGCAGACTGCTGGCACTGAAAAAATACAGGGGGCAGAGACATTTCTGCAGTCAAGAGGTCTGGCTGGGCACTGCTCCCATTCGTCTTGGGGACCCATCGCTGCTTTCCCAGTTTCTGACTCCCTGGAGTCCAAATTGCAAGTTTACTGTACTTCCACTTAAGAGGACTACTAATGAAAAAAAGTATCCCTCTGTTTGTTTTTGTGGTTAAGCCTTTCTGTTTACACGATTTCTGTAAGCAGGAACTGACAAATTCTTTGAGGGGTTCTTAACAGGAACAAAATCTATTTTGGGAAACTTCTCTGGCATGGCCCAGAGGTTGTGGCACACAGGAATGTCTGTTCCTGGAGCACTACAGATTTGCACGCTGGACCTCGTGCTCCGAACAGCCAAGGTGGGAGTACCTCCGTCACTGAAGGCTTAGGTGCCAATCAGAAAAATGTTTCCAAATTTGGGGATTGGCACCATCAGTGCTCTGCATCAGCTTTGCATGGTGCAGGGATGAACGTAGCCCTTGTCAAAGCTGGTTTAACAACAGCATTGCCTGCTACCCCCAGGACATCCACTCCAGTGGAGGGGGCAGCACCTCTGGGCATGTACGAACCCATAAACTGGGCAAGCAGAGATATTTTTGACACAATAATCTCTGTATTCATCAGCTCCTTCTCCACACGGTGGTGATAACACCTCGCACCCTATTTCACATGGGTGATCCGTTGAGACCTTTAATGCTGAAGGAGTGTTTAGATGCCAACAGAAGGCATATGAGCTTACTCAGATGGATAGAGCCTTTCTAACGCTGGTGGAGATAGTAAATATTTCACCTACTATCTCTTACGAATAAACATTTGAGGCTAGCTCATGAGCTGTGCCTGCACTTTCCCAGGCAGTTGATCCATTTTAGGAAAGGATATAATTTACAGGCATTTCCTGCAGCAGCAGGATTAATACTCAATGAGGAATAACTGTGCCTCATGTGAAAATCTTAGAAAGTATTTCTCGCTGAAGATTGGGGTGTTCATCAAGAGGTCAGAGGTGGAAGGAGTTGGCCAGGTGTCTGGCAGAACGTGAGATGTTGCTTCATTGCTGGGGTGGTGATGGAGAGTGTATCTTGTTACAGAGGGAACCCTTTGCTGTGTTACCAGAGGGACAGAGGTGCCTTGGAGGATTGGATGATGTTCTGGATCTCCTCCATGCACGTAAAGCCGTGATTTATTTTTCAGTTGCCTGCTGGATTCATTATTCTATTTTCCTTTTAAGATTCAAGGATGGTCTCCTTGAACCAAATGGCAGAAGGTTTGACATGCTCAGGGGGCATGGATGTAAACCCCGCCGCCTGATCATGTATTGTGCAATTTTTTAGTTGCTTGAGCTGCATCAGCTGAGAGCCATTAGTGCCTGGAGATGTTTTTCCTTTGTTTTCTGCTGTATATAAAAGGATAAGAGTTGTAATTTTGATGCTACTTAAATCACCTTCTCACCCATCTCAGCTCCCTTAGTGATTGATTAGAGGGTAGAAAAGCCACATTGACAGGACGCATTGGCATCTTCCCTTCTGTCACCTTCTCTGAGCTGCAGTGCCATCTCAAGAGAGCATTGCCCAGGCTGGTTTTAAGTTATTTGAGCTTTCCAGCCTTATCATGGGGAGGTTTTATTTCATAGGCTACAGCATTTCACGAGCCCCACATTGCCAAAATTCGTGGAGTGGATGAAAATGTGAAATATGATGATCCCTGAGATCCCAAACACTGGTTTCTGGAGGTCCCTGGTAGGCACATCTCCAGATTTGATATGTCACTTTTATACTAGCTTCACAAAAGCAGGGGAAAGCTGTCTGAATGCAAACACCTTAAGCCAGACAAGATAAAATCCACTCGAGGAGAGCGCTGAGCTAAGAAAAGGATGGATTGTGGGTCTGATCCAACTCCCACACAGCAAATGGAAAGGTTCCCACTGATGTAATCAAAGCTGGATCAGGCCCAAAATGACCAGTGATTAATCATTACTATTTATTTGTTAGCACCAGCAATGGATTTGAAAATTTACAGGATATAAATATAAGACAGATCCTACCCCAAAGAGTTCAGCAGCCAAGTTTTCTGGTTTTACAAGAGGCACTCTGGGAAGCCCACATCAGGTATTCATTTAGCATGATTTTAATCTATCCTTCCACACTTACGTGTTGCTGGGACAGAGAGGGCATTTAACTGATGAGGGGTTAGTATTGCTGAGTCTTCTGGAGGAAGCTTAATGTGCAGAAGGGAGTTGAATTAGGTGGGAGGACCTGGAACATGCGGAGGGGGAGATCATTGCGTGAACAGCAGAAGATACGAGGGAAATGACTGTCCCAGGGCTCCAGGCCAACAAGTTGCAGAGACAGGGAGGACGGTGGGGGTAGCCTTGGACACAGTGATGGTGGAGAAGTCCACGCAAGGCTGGGCCCAAGGTGTGGAGCAGCAATTATATGAGAAGAGCAGGGAGGTGAAGCTGTGAGACAGGAGGAGGTCATTTAAGGACGGTGGCTGTAGAGGAGTGGTTGGAGATGGTTCTCAGAGCAAAATTAGGAAAGTGCACACATGTGTGCGTGCACATGCAATGACAGGCAAACCCCTCAATCATTTTCTTGAGTGCTTCCCTCCTACTCAGCTTTCTGGCTGACTTATCTTCTCTGCCCAAGACAGCAGCGATCCCCTCCAGCAATGTCGTAATGACGACGACGTTGAAAGTTAATGAATGTAGATGGAGACGACGGCAAACGCTGGGTCACAGGATGCCTTCAGTGCTTGCCCTGGACCCAGCACAATGAGATTCAGATCTGAGCCTCTGGGAATGGTGACAACACTCAATTACCCGGAGACAAAGAGGTTTGGCTGCCATCAGAGCCAGATCCACAGCTGCTGGAAATCGGCATGACTCCACTGACCTGTTGATTGACATGGGATCATCATCTGTTTCCACCAGCTGGAGGCTCCTTGGGGGTCTCCATAATGGCACTTGCTGCTGCTCTTTGTGGGTAGATGGATCATGTATCCCTTGATACCCAGAGGACGATCGGCTGAACTGCACACCTACTTCAAGGGTATGCTGCACTAAAGCAGTGATAGGAAAACAGTCTGTGTGTCCCTAGTTAAAAGGAGCTGGTGATTTAGGGTCTGACTTTCACTGCAGTCTATGATAAAGCTCCTATTGACCACAGTGAGAGCTTAATTAGGGCTTTAAATCCACACCTGGCAAATATCATCTGAATGGCTGGATCTTTCCAAAAAAAAAAGCTCCCCTTTTGCTCATTTCACAGATCTGCAGTCCCAGGCACTCAGGAGGAACAGCAGCCGATGCCCACGTGCTCTCGAGACTGACTCCTCTTTCATACACTCACTAAACTATGTAACATTTATACAATCCAGCAGGCTCCATCTCATAACTCCAGGCGATTCTGAAAGAAAAGGAGATAGCATCAATATCATAAACCCAACCTCACATCGTCTGCTTTCATGCTTCAGCTACCCTAATGTTTATAGATCACATATCCCAACCACTTCAGTTCAGCTTGCGACTGGTTTTCAAGTCTGCGGGCTCCAGGAAAAGACATAATGGGCTGTTCAACTGGAATTAAGGAAAATAAAACCCCTTTATGTTCACTCACATGTATTCATTTTACTGCCCTGGTCATTCTATATTTGTCAAATGTCTTTTGAGGTTTATCTGAACTATTTTTACATACAAGTTTTCTTGGAACTTTACCTTTAATTCTTAAAAACTGTCCTAAAAACCCACACTGGAAATGTCAAGGTGACATCTAATGTTGTTTCAGGACTTGTAGGGGATGTGTTTTAAGGCAGTTTTATGTGATGTACCAGTAAAAAAAATGTTTATGTGAAGAGCCCTGTAGTAATTAAAAACAAATCTAAAAACATCTTCCAGTGCGTTTGGCATTTTTCAACTCATGCGTTTCAGGAAGCAGCCACAAATGCACACACTGTGCACCTCTCCGAGGTCAATGTTGTGTCTCCTTTGGGGCTGGCTGCAATGAGTGGGGTCTTTGTATTACTCCAGGGTGCAGGGGCAGAGAAAGACTCAGAGGTGATCCTGAGAGCTGCAGGCTGCTCCCCATCACCCTCCTCCTCCCTGATGCACCAAGCCAGGGAATTTGCTGCTGCAGCAGATTCACACCCCGGGTGCATATGGAAGGCAGAGCTGGTGCTCCCTTTCCAGTCCTTTGCCAATATCTCCCTTGTGATGTGTAGCTGCTTTACCCCTGCAAGATCCCTTTCAACTCCAACTTGCTCCCGTGAATGAGTGGTGTGGATCTACCCAAAAAGAAAGCGTGATTCACCCAGGAGACATCAGTCCGTGAGTCCTACCTAGCAGCACTCTGCACTAGAGCCATGTTGCCTACTTTCCGCCTGCTATCTGGGGTGAGCCCACAAAGGATGTGGAAACCAGTGAGTAAACTCATTTGCTCCTGTTTGCACAGGGATGCATGCAACATCTAAAGAGATCGGCATGGCTTACTGAGCCACAACGTGCTCCTACCAAGCAAGATGATTAAAATTAACTGTTGATACCAGCAACCATCTTACTTCTGCTATTGAACTGCAGCTCCTCTGATCCGGAGCAGACAGGACTCTGCACACCCAGGCAGGTTCCTCATTGTCTTTTCAGGAGACTTTGTTTGCAAGGACTTTGATTCAATGCCAAGTGCCATACCCATAAAAGGATCAAAACTCAATTTATCTTGATTTACTTGCTGGGACATAGGTGTGGTTTCTTTGGCGAACCTTGTGGAGAGAGATTGAAGAGGAGTGGCATTTGACACTAAACACAGCTCTTGGTAACAGGGTTAAGTTTTCAGGAGTGGCCGTTTATTTTTAAAGGTCTCCAGCTTTGTCCTGTACCTTGGGTTTGGTGACAGTAGACTTGGGCAGGATTTTGGGCAGTTCTGCAGAGAGCAGTGCGGAGCTTGTAAACTCTTGCTATTGTTTTTAAATCCACAAATAGAATAAACACACAGCTTTGAAGAATAGTTGACTTTCTGCGGTCTGAGAGTCTGATCATCTTAGTTCCTGAGGGAAATATTTATGCAAGGACATCTTGTGCTCTACTGCAAAATACCTAATACAGTCAGTCTGAGCAAAAGCTGTGCTGTCAGAATTTCTTATAAATTTCAGTATGAAGCTAATTCTCCTCAAGAATCAGAATCTCCTCTCCAGAAGACTGAGTGGAGAAGAAAAACCCAGATTAGGACTCTTCCAAATAGACAGTTGGCTGTGTGAGAGCAACAACTTTTTATTAGCCACTAGAGAATCCACACTGGGAAGCCCTCCAGTTAATGCTGTTCACTAGCTTCCCACAAATGATTTGTTTTCTGTTGTTGCCCTCCTCTGTTGTCTGATGCAAGAAAATGACATTGCCACTCCCTTCACTAAAAGATGACAATTTTCAGCTTCATTGCCCAAAGTTCACCAAAAATCTAAAAACCCTATAGAAGTTCCCTAAATAGCCAATTTTATAGGTGGGGAAACTGAGGTTTAGAAATTGAAGAGCAAGACCCATGAGAGCATCCCAATTATAGATGAACTATTCTCCTCCCAGAAGGATGGGAGAGAGGGGTTAGTAACAGGCCGTTCTGAAACCTGAAAGAAGTTTTCCTGTATGTTATATTCACACCTTGGACAGGAGGATTTCCAACACACTGATTGGGATATAATCCCCACGCCTGTGATGAACAGCTTCTCGGCTCACACATGGGCGGCTGCTGCCTGTTAGCACACATAATTCTGGAAAAGGTGCTGAAAAAGAAACTACCTAGTCATTTCTGGCTCCATTTATTGGATAATTTGGAGAGAAAATTATTTCATTCTTGGTATTCCTTTCTCTCATCCAACCTCTTTATTTCCTCTGCATTTCTTTTGTCTTTCCTTCAGGGTCCAGAAGAACAAACCTCTAAAAACATACGAGTCCTTAGTGTTCAATGCAAAGACTATTTTGTATTGCAAGGAGACTCTTTTGTTCAGAGAGCCACCAGTCTATAGCTAAGCAAGATCTTCAGTGCAGGGGCTGTCTTTAGTTTCATGCCTTATGTGGTAACAGCAGCCCAGCCAGTATTAAAGCGATATTTTTTTAAAAGCCAATTGTGTTGCATTATGTATATCTCTGACCAGTGGCTCCCTAGTAAAACCCAGCTCTGTCTGAATAAGAGCTGAAATGAAGGTGTAGTCAGTGTGTGAATGCCTATCTCTGTGTGTAGTAGAGGGGGATGAAGAAATGCCAGGATGGGTGTTGCTCATTCATTCCAAGCACAGATGTCTAAATCAGTACTGACATCTCACCACCCTTATGAAGGTAAGGGCTGGTTTCTGTACTATGGCTGCTGGAGGAGAAGTGGAAAATAGCAAGTACAGAAAGTAAAAAATAAGGTACTACAGGCATTGTAAATGTGGTAGTTAAAGTATACGAGATATGAAAGGGAGCCTCCAAGCTTGCCAAGGAATTTTGTCCTTTCATCGCTCTGCAGATAAATGGCTTTTAAACCATTTGTGTTGGTTTTGAATGTCTAGAATTCAGAGTTAATCTGAACAGAACCAAATTTTATAGTAGGCACCAGAGCAGGTTTGTTTTCCAATGGCTTTTCCAGGGACCCGCCGCTCCAGACTGCACAGGATAAATGGGGGGAAACTCTGGAAACAGTTCTGTAGCCCTCTCGGTCAGACGCCGGCAAGAGAAGCACACCGAGATTGAGTTACATCAAAGACGCGCAGAGACGCGGCAACAGAGTCACTAAAAACCAGAATCCTTCACATCTCTATTCTGTATGAAGTCTGGATAAATCAAAGGCAAATCCTCCTTGCTCAACAACTCTGGAGGGGTTCAAACCCACCTGGCTGGAGGAGACGAGGTGGGATGCTGAGATCAGTGTCCAGCTCAGATGGTCTCACCCAGGTCCTGCAAAGGGAAGGGTGGCTTGAAGCGTGATTGTAGAGATCGGACAGTGATACCTTGATTGAGATTTGGTGTTACAACAGCATCTCTGCTTCTGTTCAACTCATCTTCCATCCCCTGTGCTCCCTGGAAATGATTTATGACACCTTTTTACCCCTTGCAGACGGCACCCTGGACCAAACTTTACTGAGGAATTTGGATTTGTTGGCTGCAATGCAAAGGGGGGAAAATGTCATAATAAAACAACAGCCTGTCAGGAGAATAAACTGCCTGTGGTGTCTTCACAGGAGAACAAACTGCCCTGCCTCAAGGAGCTGTAGGGCTGGATCCCATCAGCATCTGTGTGATACAGGCATCTAAAACACATAGGCTCTTCTGCAAAATGCATCTCAATATTTCTTAGAGAACGGCGAATGGATCGTTCTCATATTTATGCTGGTATTAGCCTCTGTTATAGCTTTTGCCTAAAAAAAAAAAGGGTTTTTTTTTTCTTCCTGATGATGGAAAAGTGTCATCTGGGGTCTTTTCTGATGTTTTCCTCCTGGGAAAGCAGGAGTGGTAAACTCACAGCAGAGCATGTTTTCATGGTCTCAATCTTCGTTGCACTGGCTGAAGACTTCCAAGGGAGGGGACCAAGCTGGTCCAGAGGACCACTTTTCCAAGCTGGGCCAGAGGACCACTTTTCCTCCTTTGTCCCAGCCCCTCTCCTGGGCTACACACCATCCAAGTGCTGAGGCTCCCGGGGCATGTGTGCGCTTGGTGGTGAGCACAGCAGGAGGATGGCTGAGATGGCACCGGGCAGCTTGGTGCTTCTTCATGGCGTCACACAGAGCTATCACTTTCCTTTGGCTCAACAACCGAAAGCCCAGGACAGGCAGAGGACCCGGGAACAGAGCAGCTCCCAACATGTCCTTCCTATCTATTTGTTCACGGTTACCACAAAAAATACTCCAGTCCAACCCTTAACAGGGAACAAGGGAGAACACTTCAGGTTGACATTCCTCCAAGCAGCTGGGAAGGTCACTAGGCTGGCCCTCCAATTGTGAGTCATGCACCCTGGGCCATGGTGAGAGGAGAGGAGAGCCTTACAGAAGTTCATCTGAGAGGTGCCAGGTGGCATCAAAAAGATGAAAATCAAAGACCTTTCTCAACATGCATTTAGGGCTTCTGGTTCCATTTCCTTGGCTTCTGGGATTTTGTTGTGTAGGCAATCACATCAAGCTGATTTAAAGGGGGATTACCTGGGCAGTGAGGCACACAGAGGAGATGGACTCGAAGCAAAACCTTGTATTTGCCTAGTTCCCAGAAAACTTTGGGGCAGCTGAAGTCCAAGTTCAGATCATGTGTCCCTCTAATCTTGGTGATTCTGGAATAGGTAAGGACACAGGGACATTTACACTCATGCCAGTGTTGTCACTAGACTCTGATATGACCTTCCTTGCAGGTCCAAGTCACAAGGAACAGAAAATCAGTTTATTATAGCTGCAGTTTAGCAGTTTGGGGTGGTGATTTTCCTGGTCTTGGTCTCTTTCCCAGGAGACAGGTGTCTCACCTGGTTGGCAGGCTGAGCAGGGATGAAAGGACAGACAGGGCCGTTGGGTCACAGCTAGCCAGATTAGGCATAAATCACATTCTTAGAGCAGCAGAGAGGTCTTGCAAGCTTACAAGGAAGATGGACCAAAGAGCTCCCCATGGTGGAGTATTTCTTCATCTGCAAATTGCCTGCTGGTGCCTTACAGCTCTACCTTGCTGCTATGGTCCAAGCACTACCAATCCTTTGGTTGAAAGAGTGTTCTTGGGGACTATGTCTTCACCAACTCCCCATAAACATGGGTGCACAGGGTGTGAACCTGCTGGCTCACGAGGCAGAGCTCCCTGTTCTCACAGCCACTGCCACAGCTAAACCAATTTGTCATCTGAGCAAGCTCTGTTTTCACAGCCCGTAGAAGCCTGTTCCAGGACTTTGCTGATCTGATGCTTAGGAAACTTCATCTAATTTCCAGACTAAATTTACTCCAGGCCAATTAAAACCTATTTGTTCTTGTGCCAACATTTTTTTCTTTCACTCCAGTGTTTCTTTTTGCTCCTGGCTATTTTTACCTTTCATGTGCAACAGCACTCATTTCCCCTCTCGGCCACTGTCGTGCTGGGCTAAAAACGACAAGCTCTGCAGCCTCCCCTTGGATGACAAGTTCTCCATCCTCCTGTCTGTGTCCTGGCACTTCCCCGCACCTGCTTGGTCTGAATTACTCTATCATGGACACAACCAACCAGGCCTGGAGGAGATAATCCAGACACGCTTTTACCAATGCCTCACACTTTCCCAAGCAAAAATATGAAGACCCACATAATATTGCTCCTGAAGGTGAATTAGATGTGTGTATCACTATCATCTTTCTCCTTACGCTTCTCTTGACCCAGGGGAAGATGTCTTTCATCCATGCTGGGATTGTCTATGTGCCAGAGCATACAAAGCATTTCTTAAGCGGTGTTAGCTGCAGACCTGGTGATCTGTGGCCTCGGGGTCCAGCTGGTAAATCGCAGCTATCCATCCCACCTCACAGCATTTTGCACCTTCCTTTTGCAGATGTCTCTTGGATTCAGGGCAGGAGGCAAAGGCACATTGGAAGAAAAGTGCTTCAAAGTTCATTCTGTATTTTGAATAGCCAAGAAGGAAAGAAACCCCACAAGAAATCAATTCTAGCATGAGGGGACAACTAGCTAGATCCTAAGTTATTTCCACTTAGTAATGTCTCGTCTCGTCTCGTCTCGTCTCGTCTCGTCTCTTCTCTTCTCTTCTCTTCTCTTCTCTTCTCTTCTCTTCTCTTCTCTTCTCGTCTCGTCTCGTCTCGTCTCGTCTCGTCTCGTCTCGTCTCGTCTCGTCTCGTCTCTTCTCTTCTCGTCTCGTCTCTTCTCTTCTCTTCTCTTCTCTTCTCTTCTCTTCTCTTCTCTTCTCTTCTCTTCTCTTCTTTTCTCCCCTTCCCTTCCCTTCCCTTCCCTTCCCTTCCCTTCCCTTCCCTTCCCTTCCCTTCCCTTCCCTTCCCTTCCCTTCCCTTCCCTTCCCTTCCCTTCCCTTCCCTTCCCTTCCCTTCCCTTCCCTTCCCTTCCCTTCCCTTCCCTTCCCTTCCCTTCCCTTCCCTTCCCTTCCCTTCCCTTCCCTTCCCTTCCCTTCCCTTCCCTCTTTTCCTTTCTTTTCCTTCTTTTTCTCCCTAGAAAGGTCATAAAACTTTCAGCCTTTCCTAAGCAAGGTGATGGATTTGGAAAGTAAAATTCATATCTGGAATGGAGACAGTAGACGGACAAGTGGGTTATTGCTATTTTACACATAATTAATAGCTTGATCATAACATGCCACAGAAATATTGCCATCAGCTTCCAGAACTACACCTTGTTAAACTCCTACTCAAACCCTGTGTTTCTTGGTGGGAAGCAAAAAGTCAATCAGATTCTGTACGTATCTCATCTATGGGATGAATTTCACCCACTGATGAACCAAACCACATACTCTGCTTAGATGACAGTGCCATGGATGGTGAGTCACTGGCCAAGGAATGTAAGGCCAGTATTTTTAATTTGGCCTGAATTTAAACTGCTTGGGTTTTCACAGGTGATAAGTGTCAGCGCCACCTCCTAGAGACATCACTGCAAGCTTGGAAATCGTCTTCACTATTACTGTAAATGCTCAAATAACAGAGACATGCTTTCTCTGGATTTTGCCTTTCAAAATTATGGTGAAATCATTATTTTCATCTATTAAAAAAATTATGATAATATGTTATTAGGTACCGGCCAGGGAATGCAGTCAGACAAATGCAATACTAAAGTGTTGCCAATTCTTGTGATTTTATCTGGACCTTTATTACATGTTTTAAAAACCCCAGACTTCAGAGTCATGGGATTAGATACAAATCTCAGGTTTCTCTTCTTTGTTTTTCCTTTTAATAAAGGGAAGGAAAGAAAGTTTGAAAAGTTTTTGTAGGTATATTCTATTGATTCAAAAAACAGATGAAAAACTGGCTGGAAAAAAAAGAATTTAAAAATGTAAATGAAAATTGGAAACTGTTAAAGAATATTTTACTCTATATATTCAAAAAAAAAATACGCTTAGAGCTGAAAGAGAAGAGTAAACTAGTTTTTTAAAAAGCTGCGTTACAAGGGAAGTGAATGCAGCTCTGAAAAGAATAATGAAACTCCAAAATGTAATAACTGGGGAAACTTAAAAGCAGAAATTAGAAACTACAAATTGTAGAGATTTCTGGGGAAGAGAAATACTGCAGGGGGGGGAACAGGAGGAGAGCAAAGCTGGGACAATAAGTAGGAGGGTTTAATAAACCAAAATCAGAAAGAATCCTAAGTGTAATATTGGTTCATGGACAGACATGGATGAATGTGGAAGGACAGAACAGACCTGATAACAGTAGTTCAGAAGCAGTAAATGTCTTCAGGAAACATTTGTATTCCAGTTTGGGGGAAAATATAGATATATTACATGATGATCCCCAAGGCTCAGAGTTGGGACCAGTCCTGTTTAATATCTTTATCCATGATCTGGATGAGGGGATTTAGTGCACCCTCAGTAAGTTTGCAAATAACACCAAGTTGGGTGGAAGTGTCGATCTGCTGGAGGGTAGGAAGGCCCTGCAGAGGGACCTGGACAGGCTGGATTGTTGGGCCGGGGCCAACTGTATGAGGTTCAACAAGGCCAAGTGCCGGGTCCTGCACTTCGGTCACAACAACCCCAGGCAACGCTGCAGGCTTGGGGAGGAGTGGCTGGAAAGCAGCCTGGCTGAAAAGGACCTGGGGGTGTTGGTTGACAGCCACCTAAACATGAGCCAGCAGTGTGCCCAGGTGGCCAAGAGGGCCAGTGGCATCCTGGCTTGTATCAGGAATAGTGTGGCCAGCAGGAGCAGGGAGGTGATGGTGCCCCTGTATTCGGCACTGGTGAGGCCGCACCTCGAGTACTGTGTCCAGTTTTGGGCCCCTCACTTCAGGAAGGACATCAAGGTGCTGGAGTGTGTCCAGAGAAGGGCAACGAGGTTGGTGAAGGCTCTAGAGAACAAGTCTTATGAGGAGCGGCTGAGGGAGCTGGGGTTGTTTAGTTTGGAGAAGAGGAGGCTGAGGGGAGACCTTATTGCTCTCTACAACTACCTGAAAGGAGGTTGTAGAGAGGTGGGGGTCGGTCTCTTCACCCCAGTAACAAGCGATAGGACGAGAGGAAATGGCCTCAAGCTGCGCCAGGGAAAGTTTAGGTTGGATATTAGGAAAAACTTCTTCACTGAAAGAGTAGTCAGGCATTGGAACAGGCTGCCCAGGGAAGTGGTTGAGTCCCCATCCCTGGAGGCATTTAAAAGACGGGTAGATGTGGTGCTTGAGGACATGGTTTTGTGGCGGACTTGGCGGCGGTAGGTTAACGGTTGGACTTGATGATCTTAAGGGTCTTTTCCAACCTGAACAATTCTATGATTCTATGATGATTAAATACTTTCCATTACAGCAGAAAAAAGCATGTGAAAGAATAGCTAGTAAAATCAGATATATAGATATTAGAGATCTGTATGACTGGCATGCCAGATTTACAAAAGAACTAACCAAGGACCAATATGTGCTGTTGAGTTTGAGAAATAACTTGTATCCTGGGATTAGGAAAAGTCCTTCTGGAGCAGAGAAACAAAATAACCTGGGTAACTTTGGGCTATCAGCCTATCACCAGTCATGGAAAAAATGATGGAGTCAATGACATCACTGAAAAAAATAACACTAATCCACACAGAAAATAGATCACATGAAGCCAATCTCATATGAGTTTTGATAGGCAAAAATGACAGCACGGATGTAGCGTATTTCCACAGGATCCTGTAAATTACACCACAAAATTTCTCTTAGGAAATTGGAACCACTGGATAATCAACACGATGTACATTTAAAGGGATAAAAGTGTCAGGCATGTCTAAAATGCATGTATAAATGCTTATGTACATCTTTGACCTAATACATTTCATAGCTATACTCTAGATGGATTTATCTGTAGCCTTACATTATTGAAAATTTTTATCAATGGCTAAGAAAAAAGCATGAAAATGGTTGTGGATAGACATAGGAGATGACACTGGGATTGGCAAGCACAATAAAAACCAAGACAGATTGCTATCAGAAGGCAATTTGCTGTGGTTGATATGCTGAGCACAAGAAAACTACTGGTACTTTCACATGACCAAATGTAAGGCTGCATGCTTAAAAATGACACATATGGGACTGATTTACCAAATGGGGGTAGGGGACACGATTTGACTCTCTGGAAGCCAGCAATTCCAGCAGGAACATGTAGGTCATGGTGGATATTGGTTGAACATGAGAGTCTAAGCGGTCCTGTGAACCTCAAATTACAAATAGGGGAAGGAGACACATAAAGTGATGGAAGTCAAAGCAGAGGTTGTAAATCTGGAAAGGGTTAACAGAAGGAAAAAAAAGGAATGACTGCAAAAATGGAAAAATGTGCTGACAGAGCCTCAGTCTCTTTAGCTTGGAGAAGATTGAAGGTCAGTCCCAGTGGTGATACCTGGATATCTTTTTATCAGAAATGTTTCAGACAGAGTAATGGCCTTGAAGCAGAAATCAGTTCAGAAAAGCTTGACAGCACGTCTTGCAGGAGATCAAAAAAGGATGATCATAACAGTACCTTCTGGGCTTGAAATGCATTCTCTGCATCAAGAACAATTCACAGCAGTTTTATTCTGAACACAGATGTGTATTAGAGTCAATCATGTGATTCTGGCCCAGGAGAAAGGCCCACTGTCTTATTGATGGATGCTGGAAACCAGAACTGGAGATACTTCAGTCTCACCTGGGAGCCAGTTCCAATATCCGAAGTGTCTGAAAAGGCCTGGTCCCCAGAAAGCTTGGGGTGATCCTAGGGGAGGACTGGGTTCCTCACTGTCAGTCCATAGCATCCTGTCCCAACCTGCTGGTGAGATGGAGATGGGGTGGCTTCCCTCAGCAGACAGCTGAGGTCACTGAAGCAACTCTTGGTGGGAGTTATTTCTCTATCACCCCCGCCACATGCTCACAACCTTATGCCTGCTTTTCTTACAGTGCTGATGTCAGTACATAGAGCTGTTCTTTCCCCCAGCTTTTTCCTGGAAGGAATATGAATTTCAGGTGGTGAAACAACCCATTTCAAAGGGGATATGGTTTCTACAGAGAGCACCTGCCTGGACTCCCTGTGGTGGTTCCAGGTGAACCTTCTGGGGCTGTGATTCCACCTTGCAGTTGTACTGTCTTGGCTTTCCACAGTCCAGGTCTCAAACAGCATCTGCCACCTTTGGAAGGTTAAAGAAAGAAATATTTGAAAGGATCTGAGCTGAGCTGAAAATCTGACCACGGTCTGGCTTCAATTACCCAACTGACGATGCTTTAAAATCCCTTCCCAGCTATTGTACAAGATATGACACAGGAGTGTGTGCCCACCGGCATCTCTGCTGTTGCCTCAGCACCTCCCAATGTAGAACAATTTGCTCCCATTGTCTGAATAATTGAAACTAAAACCCTGGGTGAGGCTTAGTCCTTCTGGGAAACCAAGTTGGAGAAGGTTGTGCAATCTATAAATGCACAAATGTCTATAAAAACCTTATGTTTCAGCAAGCCTTACTGCCCTGTGGAACAGCAGATACAGGGTGGGGCTGGAGAGTGGGAAAATCAGGCAGTGCTGGAAAGATGATGCTGAACTGGGTGTTTGTGCTGGTTTTGGCTGGGATAGAGTTAATTTTCTTCATAGTAGCTGGTATGGGACTATGTTGCAGGTTTGTGCTGGAAACAGTGTTGATAACAAGGGATGTTTTCATTATTTTTGAGCAGTGCTTACACAGAGTCAAGGCCTTTTCTGCTGCTCACCCCACCAGCGAGTAGGCTGGGGGGGCACAAGAAGTTGGGAGGGGACACAGCTGGGACAGCTGACCCCAACTGACCAAAGGGATATTCCACACCATATGATGCCATGCTCAGCATGTAAAGCTGGGGGAAGAAGAAGGAAGGGCGGGACGTTTGGAGTGATGGCATTTGTCTTCCCAAGTAACCGTTATGCATGATGGAGCCCTGCTTTCCTGGGGATGGCTGAACACCTGCCTGACAATGGGAAGTAGTGAATGAATTCCTTGTTTTGCTTTGCTTGCGTGCGTGGCTTTTGCTTTACTTATTAAACTGTCTTTATCTCACCCCATGAGTCTTCTCACTTTTACCCTTCTGATTCTCTCCCCCATCCCACCAGGGGAAGTGAGCGAGCGGCTGTGTGGGGCTTAGTTGCCGGCTGGCGTTAAACCATGACGATGTTTTATGGGGCTGGCGACAGATCATGGAGTACAACAATTCTGTGCAGCCTGGTCTGAGACACCACAGTGAGGAGCAGAGGAGAACAGCTGGAGGACACAATAGGCAAGAAGAAAAGAAAAGAAAAGGGTCATGGTTGCAAATAGTTCAATTAGACCCTTCCAAAAGGATGCTTAGCATCTATTAATCTTTTTTTGTTTCTACCAGTCCCAATCACAGTGCCTGTGCATCTCGGCACACTTAAACCAACCCTTCAGGACATGCTTGGGTACCAATGTGCCACCAGAGATACGGCAATGGGGGAAGGAGCAGAGAAAGGAGCCAGGCATGAACTGAAGCCGCTGAAAACATCAGCAAGAGCTACAAGGCGGGGGGGTGGAAAAAACAGGCAAGAGGTCAACTTGACGACTTTCAAGTGCTATCCCTGTCTCCCACCTTTCACTTGACTGTCCTGATGTAAGTCTTTGGGAAGGGTTTGTCTTTGGTCCAGTGATACAGCTCTTCACACTCATTTGTGCCCTAGCTGGCAGTGTAATAAGCCTCCTTAGTAATAAAAATTAGGTAGGGGGATTTGTAAAATACACAGCACTGGGGATTTGAAACTGCAGAATACCTGCCTCTCAGCTTGGCAGCCCTTCTGCAGCTCTGTTCTCCATCTGCATGGAGAATAAAGGCTCCAGGGAAAATAAAAGCCCTGCTCGTGCACTAAAGCAGCAGGGCTTACTGGAGCGAAAGAGGGAAATCACGGCTCCAGAGGAAGCAGTGGTGAAATTCTTGTTGCCTTTAGCGGGGCCAGGACTTTGCCTAACACTTTTCATTGAGGTTTTGCATATGGTTCCCACTGGTTTCCCAGTGGGACACAGATCTTTTGGGGTGAAAGAGCTTGTCAGTGGTCCTGCAGCAAAAGGAAGAAGAGGAATGAAATTCGGTACGGGGAGTCTGATGGAGCTTGCTTGAATTCCTCTGAGGGAAGGAAAAGGTTTTATCCTGTTCCCGGGCATATGGCAACATAGCAGAGCCCTTTCTGCTTGCTATATCACACGGCTAATAAAACTCCTGTGCTCCACACTCAGCAGATGGTTTTGTGGCTGATGCATGAACCAGAATGAGATCCTGTTCCCTTTCCCTGCAGCTTTCCTGGCTCTGCAGTGCTAGAAAGAGCAAAGGTCACCTGCGAGTTACTGTATATGTTGATAATATAGCGGCGCAGGGCTGTTAAACCGTGACAGCTTGAATGAGGGATCATTGAGGAGGGGGGAAGAGAGATGAGTGAGATTTCAAATGCTGCATTGAGAGACACTGCAGAATCTTTCATCAGAAAGGGGAAGGTATTTTAAAAGCTGCCTCCGCTGAGTGAGGCTTTGCAGGACTGCGGCAGCATAGCAGGCTCTGAGGTTGACCTTCCCCAACCGGCCTTCTCCCTGCATCAGAAATGTTCCCAGCCCATGCGTGGACCCCCATGCAGCAAATTGCGTCTTCATGATGACAGGTTCACTTTTCTCAGTTCCCTTTCACAGGCCACGTGGCAGCATCGAAAGATCCTCTGCTGATGGGCTGAAACCCCTTGAGTCCTCCTGGCCTGGCCAAGCAATTTTACACCCTGTAGTTTGGACACAAGGACTACTCAGAGTTAGACTCATAATCATATTTGGAAAACTTTGCATAGAGACATATAAGGAGCAGAAGAAAGGTTTTTGTGGCAGCTTGGACCAGGACTGCAGAGATATACTAAAATGACTGTCTCTCATTGGCATAAATCTGCCATATCTCTCCATTTCTCATACAGGAGACAGCGCAGAACGAGGTAACGAATGAAATACAAATATATAATATATAAATACAAAGAGTGTAAACAGTACAGCGATGACTTACTGAGTCTGCAGTCTTGGGTTTGAGAGGTACCAGCTCACATGTGGGTCTTGACTCCATTGGCACTCTCCAGGACTTTGCTCTTCACCTGTGATGTCTGCGGGGGGCAGGAAGTTATAAGGATTCAACACGGCCCTGCAGAAAATCTGGGGGAAAAGAAAAGGAAGAACTCTCCAAGCTGCTGAACCCCTCCCTGCTGCCTCCCTCCTCGTTACTCTACCGTGGACTCCAATAAATAGCAAACAGCTGCTGGGGCTCATTCCTTGCTGGTATATAACGGTAAGAAGTGTCCAAATGGAGCTTAAAAAAAAAAAATAATCCTCTAGTAACAGCATACCTTCCCCAAACTGCTTCCAGCGTAACCGTTCCACACAAATCATCCCATAAACACTTTTGAAGCTCCCAGTAAAGCATGCACGGCCTCCACTGATTTTATTAGAGGACTCCTCGGGAGTAAATTTAGAGCAGGCAGCCACTGCTGGTGCCAGCGTCCCCCTTGTTCTCTTCTCTCCCTTTTTCTCCCACTCCCCCAGGGCTTTCTCTGGTCTCGGAGCGTACAACGTGGGCGGTGATGCTGAGACCCTCTTTTTGCTCGTCCACTGTCCAGCTCTGTCTGTGAAATAACCCAGCCTCCCTGCCAGGATGGGGCAGCCCTCGCAAGCCCCCAGCCCTGGTCGTGGAGGCTGATCCCCAGCCCTCTCCTGTGAGCCACTTAAATAAGAAACTGGAGCGTGGGCTGCCATGAGCACGGGGCAGATGCTGCTAGGATGGATGCCTGAGCATGAAATCAAAACCCAAGTGTCTCCAAAAAAAGGAAGAGAGACCAAGCTTTCAAACCCAGCAGCTGCCTTCATACAGATTGAGATGGCCAAGCAGAGGGGACAGGGACATGGCAGCTTCCCCAAACAGGGAAGCATTGGCTTGGGAGAGGCTGCAAGGCAATAGGGAGGGAAGGGGGGGCTGGCAGCAAGTGCTATTTCCATCAGCTGCTATTGCAAATCATTCCCATGGCCAGGAGCCTGGGCCTGGCCCAGATTTGCCCAAAGGTAGCTGCAGATGGGCATGATGGAAATCTCATTCCTCAGAGCTGCTGCGCTGATAAAAGGAGCCGTTGCACAAGCTGCAGGACATGTGCAGCCACTGGAAGCTGGTGTTGAGTTATTGCGTGTCTCATAAGCCCCAGGCTCTGGCTGAAAGTTTTCCCATCAGCGGCATATCCAAAATAGCTTTTTTAAATGTGGATTATTTGGTGTCTAGCAATATAGTTGAGCTCAGGTCTTTCCTTTGCTGCAGGAATTGGTGGATTCTCTCCCTTCTATCAGTTTGTGCAGAATTTGCACAAACTTCATCTCCCTGAGCTCTCTTTTGCTCTGCTAGAGCTGGACCAAATGACCAAGGGTTTCAAAGCTCTGCAGGGGAATACAAGTATACCCACACATTGCATGATCAAATAAACTGTTTCCTTTGGAAACCGGGCTGAAAAATAAATCCTGAGCATGCTCAGTGCTCCTGCACTTCACTTTCTTTCTTCCGCTGTAGATTTCTGAAAATAATAGTTTCTAATAAAGTCCATCTTTAATTAATCTGGTTAAAATTTTCCATGTGGAAGCTGAGCCTCTGGCTGAATTATTCTTATATCAACTTAAGCTTCATCAAGAGAAATACAATTATAAAATTGGGAGTTTTTACACTGGCATTTCCTAGATCTTGACTTTACAGCTGCGAAGTTCCTTGGATGTGGTGTTATTTGTAACAAACACCAATGAGAATAAGAATGCAGGCATGACCTTGCTGGGACAGATCAAAGAGGCCATCTGTCCCAGTAACTCACTTCTGACATTGGCCCATGCTGAGGAAAACGGTATTGGAAATCAGGAATCCTTCCCCCAGCCATGCTTACAGACTTTCTCAGCTTGAGGTTGCATCCAGAGTATTGTCTTTAATACCTACCCATGGACCAGCTCTCCATGAGGTCTTCTCTACCCTTCACACAGACGCAGTGAAAACCTGGGTTTTTTTGGAAACCCCAAACCCAAAAGCAGTTGGTTCAAGACATAATAAATTGGTGAGGTTAGACAGCTGGGGCTGAGATTACAAATTATCTGAGGCAAACTTACAAGGGTTTACTTCTCACTCTGCTTTCAGGTTTCAGATATGTTTTCCTTCGACCTACAACATACACGTACACTCAGAGTTTTATTGGGAAAGGCTTGGAGTGGATCTCTTTATTATTAAGGAGAGAATGGGATTCAGGGCTTTGGATGGGGGGGATTTATTTCAGTTCCCATCCACCTCTGGGATGCCCTTGCAGTTGCAGCATGAGGAAGAGCAGCTTCATCTCCCATTTCTTCCTGACAAATGGCGAATTGCTCCAAGGGCTGAGAAGGTGGAAAAGATGATAAAAGTCTGTGTTTGAAATAAGAGGGGAAATATGTGATAAATTAATAATAATAATAATAACAATGATAATAATAATAATAATAATACCAGCTCACAGATCTAAGGTGCCTTCTATCCTACAGAGTTTAGCAACTTAAACTGACATAGACAGACAAATCATCACATCCACCAGTAAAATACAGCCAACTCTAGGAAATCTTATTAGTCTGCATGAGAACATACAGAGGGAGGCTGGGAAAATCTCTCCCCTGGCTCCCTGCTCCCCCAAAGGCTGCATTTGGGTCCAGCCTCTCAGGTCCATGTGCCCTGAAGTGTCTTTGATGTCCTCTGCAGTCCTGGCTCTCTCTGGCATGTCTCAAAGGAGATTTTGTCTCACCTGGAAGGGACCATGGGCAGCCATGCAGAAGACCACCAGGGAGAGCGCTGCCGTCCTGTACTGCCCAGGACATGCAAACTCAACCAGACCTCCGCACCTGCACCCTTCAGAGATCACCCTAAGGGTTTCATGAGTCATGGAATACAAACTTGGGGAGGTTTTCATAAAATTAACCCAGAACTCATCAGCTTTACAGGTTTTTTTCTAAGTAAGTAAGTCATCACAGTGACTTGGTCAAATGATCGAGCTATGAGTGTAATCATATCTTCTCTGTGCCCTTCTCTTGAAAGGGAGATACATCACTGTCCTGCCTCACATGGCAATGGGGAGACATACTAGAGATGATGAGATGTTCACAGCTCAGCAGTGCAGGCATTAGGCCAGGCAAAGGTAAGCAGCGCCATCCCAACCCAGCATGGAGGTCACGTCCAGGAGCCTGTCTCCAACTAGGACCAGCACAAGCATTTTCAGGGGAAGAGGCAAGAAATCATGGAATAGCCTGCCCATAATGTCTTTATAAACACCAGTTTATTTCTAGCTTCTAACATCCAAATATTAGTAAGAGCAAATAAATGTTATTCTAGTCACACATCTGGGAATCAGCTATTACTATTAACTGCTTCCAGAAGAAGATGGGCCAGGCTGCAAAGCCAGCCCTCAAAAATTAGGAAATGTCACCTCTGTCCATTTTCTCTCTCCAGGAACATCAACAGCAGGAGGTTTCAGGCACCGAGGGAGCACTGGCAGAGCAAACCCCTGTGGTTCCTTCTCAGAAACTTTTTCACAGCGCTCTGCTTATCCTTCACACTTCAAAGGCACCCACCACCCGGCTGATCTGGTCTTGGTTTTCCTGGCAGAAGGAACTCTGCCTGCAGCTTCGACTCTGCCACAGACTTGCTTAAGCAAGACATTGAGCTGATGAATTCTCAGAAACTAATAACAATGCCTTCTTGGGCTATTCAGTCCAATACAAACTGTATTTGCTTGCACAGCAGTATATATAAATGGGATTGTATCTGCTTTTCCTGGGGCTTAATGTAATACAAACAATATAAATAATTTCCTCTTTTTTCAATGGTTTAAAACATGACGAGTGATGCAGTAATGCATTTTTTTAAAAACTAGGCACATTTTTTTGTTTTGCCTTTTCAAAAGCCTAACAGGCCATGTTACACATGAAATACCAGCACATAAATGGAAACACCCTTGCCTGAACTCTGCTGTTGGGTCTGCTTTACATTCATCATAAAAAGACACTGAGCAAATGCAGTAAGAAGATATGCTCTCAGTACATTAAACTTGCTCACTTTTATCATCCACATATGACTGTTCCCCCTGGGAAAATCTTTTTCAATGTCTTTGATTCAGATCTATAAACTGAGCCCTCAATCTGCATGAATCCATGCTCCATGACTGTGAATTTTCACCACTCCGAGGTGAGAAGTAGAGTTGCTTGTGGACAACTCAGTTTTCACAGAGTCTAAATAAAACTCAGAGACTTAATTTGCAGAGTCCTCCATCAGCTTGAAAGGTTTATACAAATGGAGCAACAGTTTGGACAAAGTCTCAATCCCAGCCATAAATCATCAAGATATTAAAGCTCCACATGGGCTTTTAGATCTTGCACCAGGTTGGATGATATCATGAAACTGCATGGAGTCCTCTATACCATTAAGGTTGCATAGCCCAGCTGATCAAGTAGGAGGTGGTGAACATTTCCAAAGGATGTCGTCATTGAGCTCAACCAGTCCTTAGACAATGGGACAGGCTGCTCTCTCAACAAGCCTGCAGAGGATACCCAACTAAGGGGATGGTTGATGCACTGGGGAATAGGGATGTTTTTCAAAGAAATAAGCTGCATAAATGGATGAGCAGGAACCTCATGAAGTTCACTGCAGAGAAGTGTAAAGTTCAGTATCTGGGGTGGAATAACCCAGCAGCACAGGCTGGGGTCAGCTGAATAGACCTGGGGGTCCTGGTGGACTACGAGGTGCCCACAAGCCAGCGCTGTGCCCTTGCAGCACAGGATGATCACATCCAGGGCTGGATTAGCAAGGGGGCAACCAGCAGGCTGAGGAATGTGATTCTTCCCCTCTACTCAGGACCTGAGACCATGTCTGGGCACTGAGTCCAGTTTGGGCTCCTCTGTACAAGGCAGATGGTGATAAACAGGAGCGAGTCGAGCCCCAAGCAGCCTGATGTGTTGGACCTGCTTTGAGTGGGTGTTAGACCAGAGACACACAACCCCAGGAGGTTCCCTCCAGCTTCTTATTCTGTGATTCTCCAAATCTGAATTTTCTTCTTCTTCCCACTGTGCACCAGGACTCAGCCACAAACCTTTTTCTAGGCTAATTGTAAAGCTAATAGAACCAAAGCTCACATTTAAACCCAGTTCTCCCATTTGCCAAGCAATTGCCCTCCATCTTACAGAATCAGACAAAATGACCGCCTCATGAAAAAGTGTAAACCAAAGCTTGCAAACCATCATAAAAAAATATATATACATATATGTAAATTTGTACTTCTGTTCCCCTGCATGGGAGGATGCAGAGGTCTTGAGATACACAGGCATCACAGAAAGCTGTGGGGCCAGGCTGAATCTGACCTTTCCCAAAGGCTGAGGGTGCTCGGGGGTTGCAGCACAGCAATGCTTTCTCACTTGCGTTGCACAAGGTAGAGCTGCCTGTTGACCATGTGTAAAGGGACATGGGGCAGCTACAGCAGTTCTTGCATTTAACTGGGTACATCAAACACGAGTGACAAAGGAATGGATATCTTGAAAAAGAAGTGTCAAAGGAAGCTTGAGTCTGATGAAAGGTTGAGACCACCAAGCAGGATACAGCTGGTATCTTGCCTAAATAGCACCAAAAGGTCGGACATCCCTACATCCATCCAACACACAGAGATGTGTGTTGGTTTTTTCTTGGCTATAGAGCATTTTTGCAGTGACTGCTGTAGGACAGGCAGCAACTCACGTGGGTTAGATCGCAAAGGGGTCAAGTTCATCCTATGCTTGATGGTGCAAGTGCCCATGAGCCCTGGTCCAACAGAAGTCCTAGTTGCCTACCAACCATGACTGCCATTTTGCAGCAAAGCACAGCTCTTCTAGTAACAGACAAGGACAACATTGCCCAACTCAAATGATGGCTCACAAGTCCTGTAAATGTCTGAAGCTGCTGTGCTATGGACAAGGTGAGCAGAGTTACCTATTTGGCTTTGTCCTGTGCTTTTCTTAATGTGCATGAAAAAATGAAATGCTACCTCGTCTGAGAAGCATGTGATATATTCCTGCATTAAGGAAAAGAACAGAAACACACAGAGACAATAACTCTTCCAACATGAAGGAAATGAATAACTGCAGAAATTATATACAGCCTTTTAGTGCAACAGTCCTTTTCCTTGGATAAATGTAGGTTTTGGAATGGTTTCTCCCCTTGAACATTGTTTTTCCTCCAATCCTCTAATCCCTGCTCTCTCCTCCGCCTCCACTCTCACTTCCTTTGTCTTGACTCATCCGTGGCTGCTGCCATTGAGATGAGCAACGGGATCCCACCACGCGCAGCGGCAAGGCTCCGGCCAGCACGCAGCTCCCTGCGACTCACGCTGAGACGCCACAGTCAGCTCCCAATCTGCTCCGACTTACCCAAGCTCCAGCATGTCTAACAAGCATGCTTTTATTAACTGTTGTCCATTTTGTTGCCAATCTCGAGCCTGATCCAAAGCCCCTCAAGTCAACAGGAGTCTCTCCCTGTCAAAATCTCTTTTGATCCCTCAGCACTGCTTACAGAGTTTTCTTTCTCTCAGAAAGCTTCCTGACATTTATTATTTTAATTTAATGCATTGTAAAAATGAATTATGAATTCCTACACATTTTGGAGAAACTCTGCAAAACATATGAAGTCACCAACTGAGATATAAATCACGTGTCCTTTGTTGCTGCTTTCAAAATAAGATTTTATCTCTGTGCTTATTAGCTCCTTCCAGGCCAAACTGTGTTTTCGCAGTGCTTACTCATGTGAGTGATTGTAGAGAAGTCAGTCCAGCTCTTTCTGGAAGTAACATCTTGCCAGTGCAAACCAGTCATTTCCAATTGGGCCTTAATTAGTAAAGCTTTCCTCTTTTGGGGGGGGAATTTTTTTTTTAACCCCTTAACCACAAGAGTAAAACCTGCTCTGCCAAATCCTATCTTTGTCTTCAAGACCTGCTCTGAAAAGCAAGATATAGAGCCATGAGGGTTGTTTATATCTAGCTTTCAACCAGCTTGGACAATGTCATGTTGATCAGTTAGGTGTTGCATCCCCTTTTCCAGCACTGCCCTGCTGATCCATAAACAAGCAATCCCTAGGGAGTGATAGTGGACAGGCACTGTTGGGCTGTGCCTTCCAAGCACCCATGACCTCCACTGCTTTTTCCTTTTCCTCCAGCCATGAGTGACAGGAGAAGACCTTGAGCAGCATCTGGCCCACAAGCAATGAGTTAAGACCACTCAACAGCAAAGAGATTTGACTACTAGTAAAGAGATCTGTTACAGACAGAATGGCTCTGAGCCATTCCTGGTTGTTTTCAAGACAATTGCACGTGAAATTAATTTGACTGAAGGACTCCAAATCAGTTGCACTTATTTATTTTCTCAAGTCAGGTTTGCTTCTGTGTTTTCACTGCAGTGGTGGCTCTGACATTACATCCAAACTTCTGACGCAAGGGAAAGTCCGTGCTTTCTCCTGAACTTTACAGACCTGTGTACGAAGGGCAGTGTCAGGCATTTCTAGTGGGATGTGGGAAATGACAAGGTTTATCTCCAACCGCACGTATATATGAACACATATACATGTCTGGAGATTATCTGTTTGCTAAAACCTCTGTTACTTCTTCACGTCAGACCCACATCTGCACATCATGATGCATTCACCCCATTAGCATCTTGCTTACATTAAATAGAGGTGCATATGTGTCTACCTACACACATCGAGCCGATGACTGTGATGATATCTTGTGGTATGAGCACCGAGTGCCTGAGTTCCAGCCCCTTTGCTAAAAATAGTGACGAGCTCTGTGGCCATCCTCAGAGGTATAAAGATAATTCTCCTTATTTACCACTGAGGATTGACTGATTAACATTTAGAAGTGTTTTACATAAGTGTTCAAATTCTGGTTTATAAATGCACACCTACTTTATATAGTTCCTTAAATATTAAGCTTTAACAGAAACATTGGCTGCAGGTAATGTAAGATAATTGTTATTATTTCCTCTGGGGGTGATGTTTTACTACCTTGGAGACAGTCAGCATTTGCATTAGATATAGATCATAAAGATACACACACAGTAATTTATATTGTTTACGATTACGGCTCAGGCTTCAGCTTTGTCTTGCAAAGGAACACTTTCCCAGCAAAGTGCCTGATGAATTGTAGCTCCACAGAACCAACGCTAATGGAAATGATGTCACTGCTTACCAGGCTCAGAGGACTAAAAAGTCCTCCCTGGACCAGCTCTGATAGCATCCCACTACCATTTATTCCTGGTGTCGCCTCTTATGCACTGAGTCAGGCTGTACCCTCCCCGAGGATGGATGCAAGAGAGGGCCACATCTTGTCTTTCCATTTAAGAGACTGGCTTTTCCCCCCCTGTGATGCTGTCCCCTCATGCTTCCATTCCTCTGGGCTGGGAGAGCCTGGTGAACCTGAGGCTTATACAACCTGCTCATTCCCTCCACCTGGGAAGGTGGAGATGGGCAGAACAGGCCTTTAATTACCTCTCCAGGTGTTGCTAGACCCAGAGGTGTTGCAAACCCAAGGGAAAAGCAGGGTGTTATTACAGAGGTCAGTAAAACAAGCAGGGAAACAGCAGAAATTGCTGCAGACTGGACAAAGACATCAGGAAAGTGCAGAAGACCCAACCTTCATGCCTTCCGTGGGGCGATGGGATTTCGGGGCAGGAAGGGTGAGAGGGCATGGATGCAGCCTATGGTTTAGGATTCGCTATCCATCACTGGCAGGTAGAAGTCAGTCAAGCGTTGTCTTTAAGAATAGCAGCCACTCTCAACGTGGATGCGCTTCCACTTGGGTAAGTTGCCACTTTTCTACCCTAGAAGCATTCCATCAGCATGGTCATTATACCAGGCAATCCTAGCCATTGGACAGCCTGTTCCAGTAGCTGTGCCGGTGGGACAAAATTCTCTTCCAGATCATCCACAGCTGCTCTCCCTCTGGCCATCCAGCTCTGCCAGTAGAGCAGCTTATCTGGGTGATCACCAGCTCTTTTCTTACTCAAAGGCTGCACCTCTCTGTATCTCTGAAAGCCACAGCTTTGCCACCTAAAGGCTGTAGCATGGACACAGTCTCTGGGAGTGGAGGGTCTTGGTGAATCTCCGACCTGCAGGTTTAGGTACCCAGGTCCAACACCCAAGGTCTGTGATAAAGAAAAGCAATTCACTTTTCTTTCTGCAGGACGTGGGAACCCTTACATTCCTCCTCCTCTGTTCACACACCAATCACACACTGAAGATCACATCCATACGAACTGGAATATAATCTAGGGAAGCTTCACCAGAAATGAAGTTGATTCTCCACCCCAAGACCACCAGGCAAAGAAGAGCCAAGGAGCACAGCCACAGCAGAGGCAAACAGCTCCCCATAACCATTAACTGATTTACCCTTTGGAAAGGACAACTGGTACATGCATTTAAAAGTGTTATAAGCTTTCTACAGAGTCATGCCTTGGAGCGGTGATTTACACCCTTACAGATGGCATAGTTATCAGCTGTACAGGCAGCCTTTCCCCTCTGGCTAAAGTTTTCAGAAAATTTCCATCTACAGATTTCCACTTATGAAATCTGCTGCTTCAGGACTTCTGTAGGACACAACAAAGCCATCAGCATGACCTTTAAGTAAAGGTTTCATCTGCATCACACGAGGTTATTCCTTTCAGTGGAGAGGGAAAGGGAGCTTGACTTGCTGATATTAGGAGGATTCCTGATTTATGCCTTTCACACACCCCTCCCAGCTGAACAGCTAATGTGATATCAAGAGCAAAGCACAAAATCCAGCCCATCTCAGGTCCTGGTTTTACGTAACTTCTCAGCACAGAGGATAAAGAGGAGAGCTGTGTGCCTCAGCTGTCCCTCAACCTGCAAATAGCTTGGGGTATGACTTGGCCCAAGAGGGCTTATGGAGTAGGAGATATGAGAAACACAGTTGATTTGATATATAGGAGAAAGCTTTGGCCATGTTGAAAGTAATGGCAAATTGGTGCAGGCTCAGCTGTGCTGTGGACTGCATGTCTTCCACCCACCCAGGGATGTCTGCAGTGACTGCAGATCAGCCTTGTCATGTCTGTAGGGCCATTTCTTCCTCCCACTGGTGCCCTTTCCATGAGTGGCCCTACCGATGCCCACAGTGCTACTGGCCTTGGCAAGGGTATGCGCCACCAGACCACAGGTACAACAGGTCATTAAGAGCCTGTGAGCTGTATTTCTGCTGCGTGGGGTGGCTGGAGCAAGTCAGGCTGGATTGTGTGGCTTCCTAATGCTTCAGCAACATTTCTAGAGGGAAAGCAGGGGAGTCTAAGGGTACAATGGGGCTCCCACACAGCGCTGTGTCTGAGCTGGCACATTCAGCCCCAGCTGCTCAGCTCTGCAGCTCCTTGTTGCCCAGTGCTCCACCCTCACTGTCACTCTTGTGACTTTAAAAACTCTGTCTTAGTTAGCCCTGCATAATTCCTGTTGAGGGATGAGAACATGTACTTCTCTGAGTCTTCTCCCTTTCAGTCGCAGCAAATTTTCAGCTCAAACTCTCAGCAGAAAGTTCAAGAACTGCAGATATATTTTTTTCTTTTAAAATTTCACAGAGCTTTTTGTCCAAATTAGCTGGCAATGTGTGAATGGGATAGCTTGGGAGAGCTGGAGTCATCAAATATTTAGGCTGGGGGGAGCTCATGGACTGTGGTGCTCCTTGCAAGCTAATCTGAGGGATGCCTTAGATCTTCAGACCATCGAGTGTGGGGAAAGCTATGACCCACTGCCGCTTTCATTTCTGTCCTGATGCACTTTGCATATTTGGTTTTGTCTTACTTGGGTGTGATCCAGGCATACAGCCTTGAAATGAAACAAACCCACACTGTCTGAGCATCCCTTTGCTCTTGGGAGCTGGGAGCCTGCTCTGCTCCGTGTGTCGTTTCAGAAAGAGCGCCCAAAGATTTTTAACTTCTTTAGAGCTCAAAGCGGGTATTAAGAAAAGGCTGGAGTGAGTGGAATCCGTTTGAAGGAGATGCCAGCATCGCTCCCCTCTGCAAACAGGCTGCCCTCGGCCACAAAGCCAGCTCGTCCTGCAGCTCCCGCTGAGCTGGGTGGGCCAGGCTCCCCGTCTCTGTCTGCATGCTCAAGTAGATCTTTCATCTGCCTCTGGGTGAAAAGCAAAGTGTCACCTCATCTGCGGGGAATTTGCATTCAAATTATACAGGGCTCCTAGCAGCGAAGAGACTGCTACGGCAGCTGGCAGCCTATTCCTCTTTCTGCGGGGACTTCTGTGCTGCAAGTATGTACCCGCCGTGCCAAGCGTTGTGACTTGTGGCTTCCCGCTGCTGGAGTAATTCAGACTCCAGGCGTCCATCCATGTCACATAAATATTGCAGCTGGCATAGCTGCAAATACATATATATTGGGGTATAGCAGGTCGTGGGTGCAGAGCACCCTCCCCAGCCCCTGGGTGGGTCAAGCAAGGACACCTTCCCGTTGCATGTTTTCAGGTTTGTACACAAGAACATCCCTCCTCTCCCTGCTGCCAGCACACCTCCGCTCAGGTCCCATCCTTTTTGAATACACTTAGAAAAGCTTGAAACTGCAACATCTAGGTATTTGCCAGGGTTTCTTCCAGCACCAAAAGCCCCTGCATAGGAGCTAACCTCTTCTCTGCAGCGCTGGACCCTCCAGAGGTGGAGGCAGAAGGCTCTCAGGAGCTGGCAGCAGCCCTCTCACCTCAGCCAGACGTGTACCAACAGGGCATCAAGGACCCTTTTCACATCCCCCGTTAAAACCATACTGGTTCTGTTGCACACAGAGTATTTCTCTGACCCCCTTCCTTCTACTCTTCCTCTGTGGCACAGGGGAGCAGCGGATGAAAAGGCATTTCACCCTGGGTAAACAAATGGCCAAGCAGAGACCCCAGGGACTGACTTCTTGGCAGGACCGTGGACCACAGATGCAAGCCCAGCTTTCTGGCCCCTGTCTGGCAGAGTATCCCAAAATGCTGTCTGCTGGTAAAGGCGTATATCTGCATTGCTGAGGCTGTGCTTCGAGCTGCTGGAGGAGCCTCCTGACTGCAGCGGGAGCTTGAGGAGACCACGTTAGGTCTTCAGATGCTGGATGAGACCACAGTGGGTCTTTGAACGCTGCATGCTGATGGAGCTGTTTACAGTAGCCAAAATGAGCTTGTTCCCTCTCCTCCTTTCTCCCTCTCCTCCTTGGGGTTTTGATTAGATGGTTACCCGTGAAGCCTGGAGGAGGCATTTCTGAGCCTTCTTGGCAAAAAACAAGTTGTAAACAGTGGGAGAGAAGCAGAACATAATAACACCCTCTTAAAAAAGAAAAAAAAAGTGCAAGCTGACACCACCCGTTATCCGAGGTGATTAAGAGAAATTGTGGAGTAAATGCGTATCCTTGTATATTGCTGGTTTATCAATCAGATCGCAACATGGAGGGGAAGGCAGCAGGAGGGAAGAAAGATTTCTCAACTCAGCTTCTCTGGCAGCCACTGGCTGCTGTTTATGAAGCCCTGGAAATGTACAACACGCTTTACAAGGCACACGTGCTGAAGGCTCTGAGCCAGGGGGGTCTATGGATGTGGATCCTACAGCTCCTACACCATTTTATCTGCGGGACACCTGGAAATTGGTCCCACTAGCTGCAGAGTGTGCGGGCTGCAGATCGCAGACGCATCCCCGCAGCAGAGAGGGAAAGAGTAAAAATGTCAAGAGCTCATTAAAAATATAGAAGCAAAGGGAGTGTGAATGTGAAGAGCCTGTAGGAAGCGTGTTAGTTCAAGTTACTGAATCCTAGAGCTGCTCCATAAGCAAACAACTGCTCCCTAACCTGCGTTCAGTGGAGAAAGGTGGAAACTTTCACATCGTCAAGTCTTGCAGCTCTGAGACCTCACCTGGGGCTGGCCTGCTGACCCAGACTGAGCATCTGAAAGAGGAGATGCCAGAGAGAATTAAATTAAAAAACCTCAGCCACACTTGTGAACGGGCTGATATTCACCTTCGACCACCAGCTTCAGGCTGGAGAAAGCCCACGGGATGTATGTGACTCCCTGACTAGGAGAAATAGTACAAGGGTTCATGATGCAAAGCTAGGGGTACCCCAAGAGAAGGCAGATGGAGTAAGGGGGAGGAGTTTTTTGGCGTCGGGATTTTATTTAGATGCCTCAGGGCCGAGCATAATACTTAAATCCATTTTTTTCCAGGCCATTTGGGTCTGAGGTTTCCATTCAGGACCCTCATCTCAGGGTAGGATTTATCCTTTCCGGCCCTTCCCTCTGCAGAATACATTTTGATTTGTGGTTGGCACCACATCAAACACTTCCAGCACCTGATCTGAAGTAAAACATTAAGAATCAGATACGGTTGGACTTGAAACAACACCAGCATTATTATAGCAGAAAACCTCCCTGGTGACATTAATGAGCTCTTTGAAGGGGGCTACCAGCAGGATAATCTCCCTGTGCCCTGCAGACGGTGAGCCAGGCGAAGAGGGAAGATGCTTTGGTTTCTCCAGTGCAACTGCTGCAAAGCAAGCAATTATCCACTGACGAAACATGACCACAGCTGAGGATGGGGGGCCGGGGGGAGCCCTTGTGTGATATTTCACATTTCCTCAGGCGACGATTTCAACACAGCACATTTTTGTTGTCGCTGGTCTTCAAGAGCCTCCAGAAGAGGGGATTATGGGGTGGGATAAGGCTTGCCTGCCCGTCTGATAAAGCCTAGCTGGAGATAAGGGCTCCTTACAGGTCTAATTTTAAAACTGGCCCCACCACCCTTTGCTTCTCTTGATTCAGAGCCGATCGGTGCTGCCTGGGTAAGAGAGCTAAGAAACGGGCAAAGGGGCTGGGGAGGGCTGGGAGTCACAGAATCATCGAATCATAGAATCATTAAAGTTGGAAGAGACCTCTGAGATCATCAAGTCCAACCGTTAACCTAACTGCCAGGTCCACCTCTAAACCATGTCCCTAAGCACCACATCCACACGTTTTTTGAACGCTTCCAGGGACTGGGATTGCACCACTTCCCTGGGCAGTCTGTTCCAATGCCTAACCACTCTGTGAAGAAGTTTTTCCCAATCCCCAACCTAACCCTGCCCTGGCGCAGCTTGAGGCCGTTCCCTCTCGTCCCATCGCTTGTTCCTGGGGAGAAGAGACCGACCCCCCTGGTTCCAGCCTCCTTTCAGGCAGTGGCAGAGAGCAATGAGGGCTCCCCTCAGCCTCCTCTTCTCCAGGCTGAGCACCCCCAGCTCCCCCAGCCGCCCCTCCCCACCCTTGGGCTCCAGCCCCTTCCCCAGCCTCGCTGCCCTGCTCTGCCCATGCTCCAGCCCCTCCATCTCCTTCTGGGGGTGAGGGGCCCAGCGCTGAGCACAGGATTCGAGGGGCGGCCTCACCAGTGCCCAGCATGGGGGGACGATCCCTGCCCTGCTCCTGCTGGCCACACCATGCCTGATACAAGCCAGGATGCCATTGGCCCTCTTGGCCACCTGGGCACACTGCTGGCTCACGTTCAGCTGGCTGTCGACCAGCACCCCCAGGTCCTTTTCCGCCGGGCAGCTCCCAGCCACTCCTCCCCAAGCCTGCAGCATTGATGGGGTTGTTGTGACCCAAGTGTGGGACCTGGTACTGAGCCTTGTTGAACCTGTCACCTCCCCCTTTCCACTACAGCCACAAAATGAGTCCCCATGTCTTGAAGCATCTTGAGATGCCATGCTTTTCCACTTGAACAGCCACAGGAGCCAGAAAACTCTCCTCCCAGCACAGATGCCAGGTACTTGGGGCCCTGGACCTGCCTCCTCCACCTGTGACACCAATTTTTGGAATGCTGAAGGAGCTGTGGGGCACACACACAAAACACCCAGGTGGATGGAACCCTACCAACCTCCTCTCCTGTCCCAGCATCAGATTATCCATGCCTCAAGGCTTCCCCATGACTTTATTTAACTTTATTTAGGTCATGATGAGGCTGGAGCATCCCCAGTCAGGGCTCGTGCTAAGATATGTGAGAGGTGTCCAGCCTGGCCCTGGAGCACATAAGGTGCCTCCAACCAGGTCAGTACTTCCATCCAGAGGCTGAGGTTAAGCAAAACTTGTCTGTTTGAGCCTCAAGAATTGCCATTTATTTATCTACCTTTGCTTTAAGTGCCCTGAACAGGAACCCCAGTGTGTCCTCCCCAGTGAAAAGCCACCTCCCTGGCCTGGCCACCTTCAGAGACAGAAAGGTTCATCCTATCATCTCCATCCTCATGCTTGCAATACTCAGAGGTATCACACCACTCCTGAGTGGTTTTGTATTGATGTGGGGAATATGGTCAGCTGCTGCAAACCTGTACAGCCCCAGCGATGGCGATGGAAAACCCTGATTTACCCATAGATGACAACAGTCATCTGCTTTAAAGTATGATTTCAAGAGCAAAGCCCTGCCTCTGCTCCATGGCTCCCTTTTGCCTTGTATTTTTGGCCACTAGTGGGAAGGAAGAGGGAAAGGGAGGAGAGGGAGAGGGAGAGGGGAGAAGAGGGAAGAAGAGAGGGAAAAAGAAGGGGAAGGGGAAGGGGAAGGGGAAGGGGAGGAGGAAGGGGAACAAAAACATGCACCCAAGGTTAGTAAAGCTCTAATAATGCTGGAAGGCAGTAATGCTCAGTATGGTATAGTATAGAGAAGTCAGCAATGAACCTCCTGTATATACATCCTGCTATGCCTGCCTCCTCGTGCTTTGATCATCAAATACGATTGCTAAAACATGCAAGCCACAAACACTGACCTCCAGCTACTTCACGCACCACATTAAAACTGTGTCCCAAAACCCAGTTAATCCCTTAGCTGGAAACAAAGGGAAGGGAGGAAACCATTTAACCATCAGAAGGTGCCAGGAAAGCCCCAGGGGATGCACCACAGGCTCACTGGGTGGTGATGCCTTCCCGGGCTCTAGAAGAGGCGGGTATTGAGCGATCTGGAGAGGCGATGGGGCATGGAGGGGATTAGGGCAGCAAAGAGAAGCTGAGTGACTTGAGACTGTGAAAGGGGATGGAATAGATCCCCTTTCCAAACTTCTGCACAAATCAGTAAACGGGTAGGAGACCCTGATCGGGCTGATGTGCCATCACAACGAGCTGTTATGTGCTGCTGGTGGAACACCAAGCACAGATCTAACAGCCTGGCACATACCCGGTGCAGGGGATCATTTGGTACATTGCTGGCGTGTACCTGCACATCGGGGCTTGGAAAGCCACAGCTCCTCTGGTGGGGTGCAGCCATGGTGCATCCTCCCTCAGCTTGGGCCCAGGCTCAGCTGTGTCTGTAGGAGCAATATTTTGTGGCTTACAAAATTCTCATTATTCGGTTTTGGATTTCACCAGGACCCTGCTGTGGTGCCTGGCAGCGGCCAAGACTTCAGCTCTGAATCATGCCAACAGGCCAGCGGTTAGCCGATGCAGCGAAGACCCCAGGCTAGAAACGAGTGTGCCCATGTGCTACACATTCAATCACCAGCACAACTGCTTGCTGTTCCTGCAGGGAGGGCTTTTATCCCCAGATCTTCTGGCCCCAAAAGATCTTTTCAGACACACTTACACAATTTCAGCAGGAACTGTTTCCAAAGCAACATGAAAAAAGCAGTCATATATCCACATGAGTAGAGGACACACAAAGTAATATATTCACATGAGCAGCAGAAACTCATTGATCTAGAATTGTGCCTGCTTTTATAACTTTCCTGTGCAAGCCTTCGAAAGAAAACTGGCTGCAAAGTACTGTCATAAGCCTTTCAAGACCTGACAAGTATCCAAAAATGTGTCTGCTTCTCCAAATGATCCACCCTGCTTAGTCTGAAAAAAAATCAGGGTATTTCAGCAACAGTTGTGCCACAATGTCCCATCTCTATTTCGGCACAAACTCAAGATTTGCCTTCTGATGGTTTTGAAGCCTTCTCTTGTAATGTTTGAAAAGCAGCCCCAATGCAGTCTGTCAGCTCCTGTGGCCCTTTGAAAAGTCAGTCTCAGACTTATCCTTCAGATCATTTCCAGGGGGGAGATACATTTTTGCCTCCTCCAATTCCTGCTGTCAAGTTTTCTTTGTTTCGTATTTCAGTCTGCTCTCCAGATTTGCTGTGCACTATACAATGAGGTCACAAGGAAGTTGCCTTTGACTGGTGAACAAAGTGACATTTGTGCATGAGAAAGAAACACTTTGGGTTGTTTCAAGGTCAAGGAGGCTACAGGAGGCCAAAACTGACTATTGATTAATATGATGGAGCCAAACCCAGGGTCCTCCCACATCCTTCTGGTTTTCCCTTACATTCCTTGGCATATCCAAAGGATGGTCAGTTTTTCCCCATCATGCTTTCATTTGCAGACCTTCTAAAAGAATTTGGGGTTTTTTTTAGTCATCATTCCCATATCTCTTCTGGCCCAATGCTCTTTCAGTCAATGTGAATCACCACAAGTCCCCCCTCCTCCACCTCAGTAAGAGCTGGATCCAGCTGCCTGGGGTCTAACAGCACAGAAACAACAAGGACTGAAGGCTGAAACCCCCATTGCCCCAAAGCCAACACAGCTTGGCACAGATTTTGACATGAATGCCATAGGACTGTGGCATAGATTTTCACACAGAGAAGAAAAGAAGGCTTCTTTCCCCGTTGACTGCAAGGGCTTTTCACGGCCACCACTTCATGCCCTCAGAAGGGTTAGCAGTGGTGGGTGGAATGATGTTGATGGGCACATTTATCTTCATAATGCTAAAAAAACAATAAAGTCTGTCTTTCCTTCTGCAGCCTTGACCCTGGAGCACTCAACGCCAAGCTGTAATGGGAGGAAACAGAGAAGGGGACATGGGACGGCTGGACCATGCCCAAAAACCTAGGGAAAATCACTAGTTTCAAACCCAGCAGGGCTGTGAGGAAGGAATGGGATTTGCTTCTAGGGCAAAATGCTGCTCCTTGAAAGGACCCATTCACGGGGGGTCCAGCCTTGTGTTTCCACACCCAAGGAGCTTGATTGGTTTCCCGGCCATTGACTCCGCCGTGTTCATCTGTTTCAAAAGCCTTGACAAAGCAAGCTGAAAAGAATCCCCCCAAAAGCACCTTGGGGAACATCCCATTGCTTTTAAAATAAGACAGGGAAGAGCAAGAGAAAATACACTGTGAGAAGCAATTCTGCCTCAGCAAGACAAATGGATTGAAATTCTCCTAGGTGTTTTCCAGCTCTCACTGCTGCGAAACTTGAGGCTAGACCTCAGATGTTTTATAGCTCTCTCTGTCTCCTGTGCTGTGGAGTCACATAGATTTGCCCTGGCTGAAGATTTGGCCCTCGTGCTGGAGCCGGTTGAGGAGCAACTGTGCCCTCTAAAGCACCTCACAACCTGGTGTCACCACAAGTGAGTGGGACACAGTCACGGGGTCAAGGGCAGCCCTTGTCTTTGAGATAGTGGGGTCCCCCTCATTTTACAATCCTCAGTAAAATCTTTCTGAGTCTTTTGGAGTCTTATTTTTTTCCTGGGATAAGTGTTGATAATACATATATCAGCCCACAACACACAGGAGCAGCATGGGTATTGCACCTTGTGCAGTCGCCTGCAGTGGGAATTTCCTTGGCTTTCCCCAAAAAGTTGAAGAGACAGGCAAACTGAATGTGAAAAGCAACACGTAGGGAGACAGCCTTGACAATCTGGCCACCTCATAATTTTGTGATGCCATTTGTAAAAATCTATTGCATAAATCTGTGCTGCAATCCTCCTTTTTATAAGGAAATTGAACAAAGTGGAGTTTTTGAGATCCTCACCAACTAAAAAAGCTGCATGGGGTGCAGAAAATGTGATGCATGTGCTTCTTGCTCTTCCTACCTCTGCTCCTGATTCTTTCTGTGGCCAGGCATTGCCTCCCTAAACATTTCCCCAGAGTATGACTCTGCTGTAGGACCAGGTGGGCACTGCCAGCCCCTCACATCCCATCATTCATTCCCTGGGCAAACCCTAAATGTTGTCCCCAAAAGCAGTCATTGAAGCAAGATTCAAGTCATGCTTCAAGACAGTGGCAACAAAGAAGGAGGTTCCTCCTGACTTGCCAAATTGGACATATTCCAGAGGTGTATCCTCAGGTGAGGTGCTGTGGCTGGCCTCCTTTGCCTTAACCCCCAGCTACCCTTCTTCACACACATCTTTGCTTAGACTCCTCCTGATTTCTCTCTCACCTTTGCCAGCAGGGCTCATCCTCCTTCTTGGAAATCTCAAAGGAGACAAGTCTTGCTTTATATGGGGAATGCTGAGAGACACTGAAATGAAGATCATTACTTGGATCTTCTGAAACAATCCAGAGCTTGACAGCCTAAATCCATCAAAAATTTACAGTTGTTGTACCAAAGAGGGCATTTGGTCTGATTTGGATGCCACTGAGCTGTCCTGAATGCAGCCAGAGAGGGAAGAGGGGCTCGTCATGTGCTTACAGTTTTATTTGACCCCAACCTGAGGAGCTCCCTGACTTCTGCAGTGCACTTACCTGCCCCTACCCATGCCGGACTGAGCCGTTGCTTCTTATCAGGGTCCCCAAGCCTAAGGTCTCCTCTGGGTCACCAGGTTAAACTGTGTGTTTATTTCATTATCACAAGGCATGGTGATGCTAAAAGTTACAAGCATTCAGCAGTAGAACCCTAATTAATTCTACATATCTCAACGTGGTGGACACATTGCCTTGTATATTTGGGCTCAAAACTTGGCCTACATTCATCTCTCCATACCAAGGGCAGATTCCAGCTCCCACAGCTGCTTCTTACCAATTATCTTTCTGCTTGGTTTGGGGAGCAGGGGCTTTCTCTTGGGACTGGTCAGAGGAAACAAAACAGCTCCATGGATGTGTTTCAGTGTGGGTCTGTCCATATTTGCTACATGCAAACACAGGAACAAGCTGCAGCCCACAGCTCAGCGCAGTCCAACTAGAACACACAAATTATGGGAAGTAAATCGCTCATATGTGTGGGACATATTATTTCCTCACAGAGAAATTAATTTTGACCTTCTGCTAACTGCTAAATACATTCCTGTGTTTGGGAGAGGGTTGGGATTTCTTTAACTTTATCCAGATGAAGAGTATTAAGCAAGGGGCATAGGCAGTGGATATTTTTCTCAAAAGACTTTCCAGGCGGGTGTCTTAAGCCTGTCCTCTGCAGTGAGCTCAGCAAAGTGGGCTCAATTTGTTTCTTTTCCAACTCTTGTGATTGTAGTTGTGTTTCTGCTCTGGAGCCTCTAAGGACCAAAAGGATGGAAGAGGATGGTGCCAAAAGACATGGCAGGTGAAAGAAATAGTCCATGCACAAAGGTGTTAGAAATGTTGAACTCCTTCCTGGCAAGCATTTATAAATGATTGCCTCAACATTATGGTTTGCAGACCTGGGAGCGTGCAGATGGGGTGATGCGGTGCCCAGTCCAGCCATCGGGACCAGGCAGGAGGTCTGCCACAAAGCAAGTGGGGACAAGACTTTACCTTCCACCCAAGAGCTGCAGGGACTGACCTCTGCTCTCAGCTGGGCACACTGAGAGCTCTCCTTTACTTTTCAATCCACCTTACCCTAGCAGGGCCCTGTTTTGGCCTCCTGACTGTGCTGTGCAAAGTGTGCTTAAGTGAGGGGGGCTGCCAAGTTTGGACCAGACCCCTGAACAATCCCATGTCCTGTCTCAGACGCTGGCAAGGAACAAATGTGTCAGGAAAACTGCAAGAAAATCCAGAATAAGCAAACGTGGATCAATAGCAGGAATCTCTTTCTAACTTCCAGCAAATATTGACTTAAACCCCCAGAGCAGACACGGACAAATATTGCCTCATCAGACCTTTTAGGGGGATTAAAAATGTCTTTTCAATGGAAAAAGAAAATCTACGCTTTTTTGTTTGCTTCTATTTGAATGTTCTGCTTTTTTTTCTTCTGAAAAGAAAGCTCAAGTATTTTAATTTTCGGTCTCTGTGTTCAGAAATCTTCCTGCCACCCTCAAAGAAAAAACACCATGACACATTAAAAAGAAAACAACATTCCCTGTAAAAAAAGCAATTGGAGTGTTACATCAGATTTGTACAGGAGAATAAAGATTTACCTCCCTTCAGAACCTCTGATTTTCTTTGTAGAGTGAAAACTACTTATTTTAATTCCTGATGCTCTTGTTATCTGCATAAACCTCTACTGCCATGGCGATAATGTGCCAGGGTCACTGCACATTATTACAGCATGTTTAATTTCTTCCTGAGGCTGATAATCTCCTCAATAGTCAGTCTTGACATTTAAACAAGGAGGTATTTGTGGCAGGAAACTCAAATACATCGAACACCGAAGCTGGCTCAATAAACAGACCAAGGCAAAAAAAATCTCGAAGTGCAACAAGGAAAAGGCTGAAATACAGAGAGGGGTTGGGGGGGTTCAACCAATAACTTTTACATCTGTGTCAACTACCTGTAACACCAGAATGTTCAACTGCAGAAGAATTATAACAATACAAACCCGTGGCTGGCAAAGCCATCACCTCACAGCTATTCAGTTCTCCTAACCCTGGGCTACTGCTAGGAAATTAGTTTAGCCTCTTCTTTAACTTCCCTGCATCCACCGTTGGCTTTCAACGCCATGCAGGTACTTTGCCTTCTCCCCCATCCCTTGCTCTGCAATGCGCTTCTTTTCCCCTGTAAATAAATTACCCTCTGCAGGATGTTGTGATGAGAGTGTCAGTCCTGCAGTGTAAATTAAAAATTATTGACCTGCATATCTGAACCCAAAATGACTACGAGATCACAGTACTGTTTGGTGGGAAACACGTCGCCAGTCCATTTTCTGGTGGGTCACAAAACCACTGCCACCACCAGCCTTCCCTTGGCACTGTTCCCTGCAGAGACACTGGGATCCCAGGGAGATGGTGACAGCATCGCTCCCTTCCCCTGCAGCGCATCTATCCTGGTTTCAGCTGGGATAGAGTTAATTTTCTTCTTGGTAGCCGGTATGGGGCTGTGTTTTGGGTTTAGGACGAGAACAATGTCGATGCTAAGTACTGCTAAATAGTCGCTAAGTAGCGCTTACATTGGTCAAGGACTTTTCAGCTTCCCGTGCTCTGCCCCGTGCACGGGGGGGGGCTGGGAGGGGGCACAGCCAGGGGCGCTGACCCAGACTGGCCAAAGAGTTATCCCATACCACATGACGTCATGCTCAGTATATAAGTTGGGGGAAGAAGAAGGAAGGGGGGGACATCTGGCGTGATGGCGTTTGTCTTCCCAAGTAACCATTACGCGTGATGGAGCCCTGCTTTCCTGGGGATGGCCGAACACCCGCCTGCCGATGGGAAGTAGCGAATTAATTCCTTGTTTTGCCTTGTTTGCGTGCGCAGCTTTTGCTTTACCTATTTAACTGTTCTATTTTATTTTACTTCAATTATTAAACTGTTCTTATCTCAACCCACAAGTTCTCTCCCTTTTACCCTTCTGATTCTCTCCCCCATCCCAAAGGGGGGAGTGAGCGAGCGGCTGTGTGGTGCTTAGTTGCTAGCTGGGGTTAAACCACGACAGCATCCCTCCATCTCCAGCAGACAGGAGGTCTCTGGGTGCCTGGTGGGTTTCTGGGTAGATTAAGTTACTGGGTTACTGGGTGCTGCTGGTCCTGGGTGGAGAAAGGCTCCAGGGCTACTAGTGCTAAATGCACAGAAGCTGGTGCATGCCTTCTTCTAAACCATGCACCTCTCATGCATGGTTTGCAATGGTTCTGATGGCCCATGCCATCCTCACAGCAGCCTCTGATCTGTCTGTCTGTGCTGTGAACAGCTGCCATGGTTGTCTGGATCCACACATAAATTTTACCAAGCAGCAGGGGCTTTGATCCCAGACAATCCCTTTGGGGAAGCAGCTCCTGACCCTCGCCTGTGCAGAGTTCACTTTCTCTTATTAAATGTCCACCAATCACAGCTAACATGGCCCTGGGCTTTCTCAGGTGCCTTCATGACAAGACATGGGAGCCTTTAAACAACCCTACACGGGCTGTTTGTGAATCTCCAACATCCCAACCTACTCCTGTTCAGGGCATCTATTCCTTCTTCTTCTCTGCTCTCCTCTTATCAGTTCCTCCTCACCCCTTTCTCACGGTCTGCTGCCTCATCCCCTTCTTTATCAGCACAGGCCACTGCTGTGGGACCCTATTCCCCAATCCATCTCTAACCACTAAAGGCCTCCAGAGGATTTAACCTGTGAAAATGAACTTCACTAAATATATACTAAACAATTCAAGTAAGAATTTAATTGACAAATACCAGCAGAGACCTGTCTCTGAGCATGAGCCTGGGGGCAGGAATTTGCCGCAGATATTTCAAACATTTAAATTCTGCCTCTTTTTTCCCTTTTAGTTGCCTAATTCCAAGATCTCAGCAAAGTTCAGAGGTGAGTGGTTGTCTCCTCAAAGAGATCATCAAGGTTTTGCAACAAATAGAGCTCTTCTTGCCTGGGAGATACAGTCCCTCTCAGATTTGTTGAGTTTTCGTGGAGCAGGTGAGCCCTGTAACTCTGGGGTTTCTTACACTTTCCTTAGGAGTATTTGGTGGTGACCACTGTTGAAGACAATATGCCAAATGTGGGTTAAAGTAGCACAGCAACTCCCTTGGTCCTAGATATGTTTGTTATTGGTTTTGATCATGTCTTCTGCATTCTCACCTTCTTAAAGCTGTGGACTTTCCTTTGCACTCTGCGATGATCAAAAATCCCGGTCCCAGAAAGGTCAACTGAAGATAATTTTGGATATCACCCAAGCCTCAACTCTCTTCCTTCCTGTGGTTGACCCCATACAGGACAGCTGCCAGCTCCCAGATAAATCCTCCTCCAATAGCTCATAATCTATTTAATTGCAGCAGCAGAGTTGACAGGGTTACAGGATTTCCCTTGGACGGGACATTGTGATGGGGCAGAGATAATAAACATGACACCCAGACATGAGCAATCATGACAACCCTTCAGATGGCATCTGTATAGTGATGGACCACAGATGCTCTCCACATCTGCTACCCCATTTGAGGCACAAAGCCGTACAGAAGTCTTCACATCCAGCTCTGCTGTAAGGATGTCTCCTGCTAGGCAAGGTTTGTGGTCAGGAGAACATTTCTTATTACACCAATCTGCTACTGATTAGTAGACAAGGTTTCCATCACACCAGGCTTTCTGCAGGTCTGAAATAGAAGCAACAAAATTCTGTGGTGGTTACACTTTGCTAGCAAGTGCTTGGAGTTTAACTAGATGTGTTAATTGACTGAAAGAAAAAAAAGTTAAGTGCAAGCTGTTCAGTAATTAAAGGAAGAAGGTGGTAAGATGGTTATTTCCCATGGGAAAAAGAGGGAGTTTATCACCTGTGGTACATGGAGAGTGTGATGGTTTGATGGGGAAGGGAAAGAGTTGTGGTTCCTCAGGCACTTTTATTTTTTAGTGAAAAAACATTGTGAAGGAGAGAGAGAGAGCAGAAAAGAGAAACTCATCAAATGGCTTCTGCCCTCCCAGACCCGAGTCAGACACTGGGTTTCCTCTATGGAAGAAGCCTCCCATCCAATTTCAGACCAGTGCAGAACAAAACAGCCAAAACACAGGAACTCTAATGCATTTTAATTGAGTTTTAAATTATCTTTAAGCATCACTATCTCAACCATGTGTCTTCTGCTATTCTCCAAGCTACTTACTTAATTAAAATGATTGTAGTCAGAAAGGGTTTTTTTTTCAACACTATTTGAAGACACTATCACAAGTGTCCCAGCTAGCTGCCAGGAGTCTGGGGAAGAAAGGCCATCCACCTCTGCTTCCCTACATCACTCTGTCTTTATTTATGGTAAACTTTGAGGAGCTGGGCTGAAACCAAGCACCAGGCTGGTACCTGACACCAGCACTGAGCCAGACTCTGGCTGATTTACACTGGGGAACAAAGCCAAAGGGAAATACAGCTGTATGAGGGGAAGGAGTTGGCACTGCAGAGTATGGACGTATGCCCAGCACCTTAATGGAGGTAGTCCATTTTGGAGCGATAATTTTGGTCCTCCTGTACCTTTTTTTATTTTCCATGTGTTAACATAAAAACCTCCAATGGCCGCTATCAGCTGTAACTTCATGTTTCTCAAGGTCAAATGCCCAAAATGTGAAAGATTAGATCACTGGCTCCAGGCTTGGATCTTGATTACCCAACTGTAAACCTTGAGTGATGCCAGTCGTCTCACAGCAGACTCCGGTCTGTGAAGGCATTAAATAGACCTGTGTGTGGCCAGGCAAGATGTGGAGCGCAAATATGTGTAATAGTTTTCAGATTTCATTGTATTTCCACACAAGTCTGTGCCCTGTATCTGCACCATTAACCTTTGAACTCTCCATGATGATAACACTGATGTTTGGGACAAATACAGCTCAAGAGCTAAGCCACCTGGCCAACCTGGATACCTTGGTATCACCAGCACAATACTGAGGGCTGGGAACATCTTAAACTATGATTTAAATGGCACCACTTGTATAGTTTAGCTGCCCAATATTTGGCTTTCATAATAGCTGTAGGCTGTAAAATATTTTGACCTTTGTGTATGGGAAAGTGTTTAAAAAGTTTGCAACTCCCGTCCCTGTTTTTAAAGGAAGATAATGCAGTACTTTATAGTTCTGAGAGGTTCTTTTTAATGCTATGTTTGCATCAGGGACTTTCTTTGCTTTGTCTCGCTGGTTGTTGGGGGCGGGAGGTTGGTTTTGGGGAGCTAATGCTGCTGGCACGGAAGGCTGCAGCTGCTTGGTCTGGGACTGGAGAGGCTGAATCACTCTTTGGGTTGAAGTCCAAAACTTCCCACGAACTGGTCCCATCCCAGCAGGGGATGGAGCTTGACATTGTATGAAAAATCCCAAAGATGAGCGGGAGGAGCATTGAAGTGGGTTTATGGTAGCTTTTTCCTTCCACAAACTCCAGGCTAAGAAATAACAAGACAGTGCCCAAGCCTGTCAGTGTTTAAGAGGCATTTGGACAATGCCCTTAACAACATGCTTTAACTTTTGGTCAGCCCTGACTTGGTCAGGCAGTTGAACTAGGTGATTGTTGTAGGTCCTTTAAAACTGAACTATTCTATTCTATTCTATTCTATTCTATTCTATTCTATTCTATTCTATTCTATTCTATTCTATCTGTATCATCACCAAACATGTCATCTACATCAGTCTATCCACTCCTTGCAGGGACCATGCAAAAAAGAAAGGAAGGATTGGATCTGGTGGTATTGACGCTAAGTAATGCAAATGCGCAGCAAGGACCTTCAACTACTCAGGGACAAGCTGGTGCCAGATGCTCTGCCCATGGGTTGCATCTAAGGCCAATGAAGCAACGGCAAGAAGTCTAGCAGGAGCTGTGGACCACAGTTACAAAAGACCTTTTGAGGTTCTTTGGAGTTGTGTCAGTCACAACAGGTTCCACCAGGACCTCCATTATCAACGTGACATTTTCAGAACCATCAGCGGTGCAGAAGGTCTGGGTCCTGGGTGGATCAGCATGAAATATCAGACTGCCTTCAGGTTCAGATGGCCAAAGCATGATATTGCAGTACTGTCAGGATCATGAGGTGTATTGATGGGATCTCCAGATTAATTAATGTGCTGTGAAATGCACGGTGGCAGTGCTGAATGCTGATCCTCAGCAGATGCAACTTGATATTCAGCTGGTGAAAACACTAATTTCAGCATGGCTGAGGTTCACCGTGCACAGTCCCTAGTGTCTGCTTCATACAATAAAAGCAAATAGCCAGGAGAAAAAAATCAGACCGCTTGCCCACCACTCCAGCAGCCCACTCTGCAATCACCTTAGCTCATCTCAAAGGGGGGTCTTTCAAATCCTGCCTTTCATTTTATAAATGATTAATCTCCATTCTTGCCGAGAACAAAGGGACCTACAGCGGGCTTTGCATTCAGCAAGGAAAACTAAGAAAAAGAGTGAGCAACCGTTCATTTTATACACCATCAGTCATGGGCTACTGGTTTTTGGTAGAAGAGCTGACAGGCAGTTGTGCCAGAACCAGAAGGGACCTAGCTGTAGGCACAGCTTGTTAGAAATGACCTGGGAGCTGTGAAAACTTGCCTCCTTTGAAATGAGTATGAAACAGTTTGATTTTTTGCTCCATTTAATGTGGGCTCAGCGGGAGCTGGAGATGGGTGCCAAAGTGAAGCCAAGCAAAAATCACTCAGCCGAGCCTTCCCAATGCCTCTGCTGCTCGCCAGGGCATTCAGTTACAGAAGCGTGAGTTCCTCTCGCTCATGCCAAACGTATTGCTATGGGATGAGTAATTTTGCCTTTATAAATTGAGCCATCACTGGGGGTAGGCAGACGGTAACACAGAATTGCACACACTTCTCCCAGTCCTTCCCACTCCGATATCTCTGGAGCAATCGGGGTTTAGTAACATTGCTTAAAGCACTTCCATTTTAAACATCGACCTGGGCTCCAAAAAAAATCCCCAAACTGAGTTGGGGAGGTGGCCTTTCTTAAGTCCAGCTCTTTGCTCTGAGGTGGAGAAATGTGATTTTGCAGATTCAAAAACTGGTGCTCGAGGAAGTCGATTGAAGTACTCAAGGTTTCCCATGGAGAGAAACTGTTGAATAATGGAAGTTATGGTTCACTTTTCTTCCTTAACATTTTGGAACTTGAAAAATTAGCACGACAAGTAGGAGTCTTTTTTTTTCATAGTGTTAAAGCCGTTTGCATAATAACCAGCATGACTGAGGATTAATTCTGTCAGCATCTCTGTTGTATCATATCAGATCTTTTTTATATTTATTTTGTCATTTCCATCTTCCATTACATCTGAGGAAGAAGAAAACTGACAGGTCCTAATTTCCACTCTGTTCTGCTTGAATCAAATTAGGCTAATTTATAACAACTCAGTAATTCACATTTCTTTTCTTAATGGGAAAACCTAAATCTCTCTCTGCTTACCTTTCTAAAAACAGCTCAAATTCTTTCCTGAGCAAAATCAAGCCAAGAATACACAGTTGTAATGGAGGAGATAGTGCCTCTTCCTCTTCATCTAAGTAGACATGAAGAAAAATTATAAATAAAATATTAATATTGTAAATGGTTTCACTGATCAAAGCAGGTGGGAAAGGAGAAGGACAACTGAGGACTGAAGATTTGGGTCACAGCTTCAGGGGAACATCACCTACTGCTTTTCCCCTGGGCGAGGATTTTCATTAGAATATGTCCTTATATTAATTATCCCTAATTGGACTTTTCCCCCATCTCTCTCATGATTATGTTATGATTATCATTTCAAAGGTAGACAATATTTTGGCAAACAACAGCTTGGCAACAGGGGGAGAGTAAAGACCAGTTGCTGTTATTTAATGGCGATGTGAATTTGAATGCAATAGGGTGCCACGAGTCAGCAATGGAAGGGACTGTCCTTTTACTGTACTCCATGTAAGTGCAGGACATAATTTCTTCCTAAGAAATGTATCAGATATTCAGATAAAGCACTTGGCCTTTACTATATAAAAATATGTGCCCTTTTCATTGTTAATATTCTATCAGAAAGACAACTGTCTGCCACCACTGGGAAAAGCTTTGAGACAACAACCAGGCAAAACAAGCTACAGAAAATGGGTCCCCATGCATTTGGAGTGAAATGCAATGGGTTGTAAGGTGAAAAAAAAATATCTTTGGGTTATACAAAGGATGAACTTGTCCCAAAAGATTTGGGTTCATTTCTTTGGTAACTAGCTCTATCTAATGAGCCCAGTGAGTGATGCCTTGATGGAGCGTGCATCTGTCCCCTGATGATTCAGGACTTCAGGCTGCTCCCAATGACAAACCATTCCTCACCCTGCCAATATTTGCACTGAAATCCAATAATATGAGTAAAACAGGAGTCAAAAATCCACATCTCGAGTAGTACTCCCCTCCTATCAACTACTCTGTTTTCACTGTGCTATTGCTGTTATTTTTGGACACAGCAACCCACATTTCCTGCTAAGACTTGTTTCCACTATAATTTATAGTCCTATTTCTACAATGGGTTGAAGGTTCTTTGGATTGCAATAGCAAGCACGTTGCTTATCTTGCTGGTGTAGGTCCAGTGGTCATCTGCCTGAGACGTGGCGGGCTCATCTATCTGGGACAGAGCCTTGGTCAGCATAGGAGTTGTACACAAACCACCTGCCATGCTCCTTGCTGACAGATGATTATTTTCGTGCAAGAGGCATCACACCCTGCTCCTGTCTGGGGGCTGCTCCACAAGAAGTCAGGGGAAGAGGTGCTAAAAGCAGATTTCGCAGGGATGAGCTGGGAGATGTCTGCAGCCTTCGCGTGTCCCATTTTGTCTGTAACAAAATTTGATTTATTTTCTAGCCCAGGCCTGCAAAAACTCCAGGAAACAATTGAATTAACTACCACACTGGCTATAATACACATTTGAACTTGTGTGAAAAAGTCTAGACTTTAATTTGATTTATGCCTGTAACAACATTTGTGTTTATACTAATAAATGCAACACCTATATGGTAATCCCATAAAGCACAGTTATCTGCTCTGAGCTGAAAATGGCCCAGCTAACCCAAGATAAGACCACGTGCATGGAGGCTGACAAGATCATCTCCCCCTACTTGTCTGTGTCCAAAACACTAACAAAAGTGTCCAAGGAATGGAAAATGGGACTTCCTGTACAAGTCCTTTCAGAGTGCATTGGATAGAGCAACAAATGCCCTTTGGGGCTGAGATCCCCTTCCAATGGCCCCAAGATCTGGGTGTCCACCAATGTTCACATGTCCCAGTTACTTTGTATTAGCAAAACTTCTTTCTTATTCTTATAATGGGTGTATTGGCTTCTTTTCTGTGTAATTTATCCTTTTAACCCAGGACATCGTCTTCTATTGATGTAATCTTGCTACCAGATGAAATATAGACTCGAATGCCAACACAACCCACTTCCAATCCAAGTGGTGTGTCCCCAGCAATGGACTCACTAGTGCTTCAACTTGGGCAGTGCATCAGGACTGGGGCAAATCCAAGTGGAAGAGAAGCTGTAAGAAAACACATGGGGGCAAAGAGTACCACAGCAGGGAGAAACCTGGGGGAGAGGAGGACTCTGCCCATGTCCCATGACCTCAGCCACATTTCTATGGGGTTTCCCTACCTCCTGCTAGAGAAATAATCAGTTCACCAGAAATCCTGTCCAAAAGGTGGTTCCAGAAATGGAAATCTGTTTTGTTGGTCCTTTTTCCATTTTATCAATGGCTCAGAGCTGGCAGTCAGGAAATGTGTTTTTCCTTCCCAAGTCTGTTACGGGCTCCCAGTATGGCTGAGAACACATCTCCACAGAGTGACCTGGCGATACCAGGCCTGTTAGGTGGCTAATGGGCTGAAATGGGGCTGGATGTTGTATGAATGCTCTGGTTCCTGTAGGCAGAGTCCCCAAATATTTTTAATTTCCACGTGGACCATATTTTTCAAAATGTTTGGATACAGAGTTGCAGCGAATTGAGCCCCTGGGCTGGGTTACTGAGCTATGCACGCTCCTCAAAATGCAGAAGGATGCCTCATGGGATTTTCGAAGGTGTCTAGGCACCTAAATCCCACTGGCTTAAGAGGTTGAAGCCTACTCTGTTTAGGAGCTTTTGAAAATCCCAGCAGTGTCACTCTGAATCTCTAAGCTTGCATTGCTTTCACCAGGACAATGCCTGGTTTCTGCTACATTTTCTGATGGCTCGGGCTTATTTGTCATTACTGGAAGGTTACCCTGGTAGTTAGATTTTCCTTTCTAGGCTAAGGAGGAGATTGCTTTACACGATGCCTTTCATCTTCCCTAATATGCTCCATATTATCCTCTTGATTTCTTCCATCTGGGCAAATCTTTTGTTGACCTCACCTGAAATCTAAAACCTTTCAAAATAAGCCCTTCCACTTCTCTCCTCTGATCCAGTAATGGTGGATGTGACTGGGAGGTCAGAAGTCTGAGATTAGTCGTGACCTCACTCTTGGGCTTCGCGTTGGCAGTAGGTTAGAGGCTTTGAACTTGGCATCCTGACAAATTGTTATTACCACATACCAAAAATCAGCTCACCCTCATGTCTGTGGGAGGGTGTGGGGGGAAAGACAGGGAGACGGATTCCTTCAAAGAGCAAAGCTATTCCACACAGCACGACACTGAGACAGGAAGGTTTAACCCAAGAACCCCAAGGTAAAATCTTGACAGACACTAACTCCTAAAATACAGCCCAGAAGTGCTCTTAATTGAATCCTAACTGGCTCAGATGATGTGGACAGTGAATACCTCTTGAGCTTTTATTTTTAGAGGGTGAGCTGCCAACCTCTCATGAAAACTGAGTAGGGACCAGATTTCTGCACTGAATGACTCTCACATTTTACAAATCCAAGAATAAATAAAGTCAGGCTGATGTGAATATTTAGTCTATAACCCCAAAAGACATGACAAGATCTTCAGGGTCATCTGACTCAGTCCCCTGCGATCAGAGGCAACCACTTTGACTGAGGATGTTCTCAAACGTATCAACCTCCATCTGAAGAGATAAATTTTCCCTTAATGTTAACCTTCATTATTCTCTATTTTTAGCCTGGAGAAATGAAGCTATTGCAATCTTCTCTCTGTCAGACTGTGAGTGTGTGTGTGCTCATGTCTGTCCGCTCCTGCTATAACAGCATCCGACTCCGTTGGCCAAGTTCAACCACAACTGAAGGAGATTAGAGGCCAAAGAGGCTTTGCTTGGTATCCCTCAGAGAGCAAGGCTTTCTAGCCAGTCAAGCAGAGAGAGGCAGACCCATAACCACACCGAAGCCAGACAAATTCAACTTGGAAATAGAGTCTGCGTTTTTAACAGCACAGCTGTTAAACGAGAAAAGCTTCAATCGGATTTTGTGTCTTCTTAGGCAGCAGAGTCAGTCAGCCTCAAGACACAAATCCGGAGGAAACCTGGCTCCTTTCGATCCAGAACTACCTGTTTCTTAGATTTTAAAGTCACAGTGGGCCATAAGATCATCTATTCTGAGCTCCATATAATATGGACCATAAAATTGCATACTCCAATAAGGAACCCAATAACTTGTGCTTGGCTAAAACCTCTGTTCCAGCAGGCATCTGCTCACAATTTGAAAGTATCTGAAGAGGAAGAATCTACTACTTTCATTGGTATTTTGTCTCAACACTTAATCATTCCCACTGTTAAAGCACTGGGCCTCATTTTGAAATGAAATATGTCTGCTTTTAGGTTCCGGCCTTAGACCTCTGATAGACTACAAGGCTCTGTTGCCTCTGGGTGTTTTCTCCTGAGAATGAACTTCTATCCTTCTTGAGCCTCCTCTTGACCTTCCCTTGGTAAGTGAAGCAGGTGGAGATCTAGCATGAGACTTGTTTTTCCTAGGTTTTTGAAACTTTGTGACTTTTCACTTTTTTGGGGGGCCTTTCAAAATAGGTTGACATAACAATAACTTGGATAACTTACAAACTAGATTTTTATGGATGCAGTCAGTGCACATGAGGGACCTAAGCAGAAAGAAGGGTGAAGGGTGAAGAGGCACAAAATTCAAACAACCCAAGAGTCTCGTTTCTTAGTCTGGTGTGGGCCTTTGATGGTGTTAAAATGTTCATGTTGCTTGATAACATCATCTCCTCTCCTAAAATTATTAAGGCAGAAACTAGCTTTTCAGAGGGAGCCAGAGGAAGAAGCAGTGACATATTCAGGGCTCATGAGAGGCTTCCACTAAGGATGGGGAAGGGTTGGAGAAGACACAGAAATGATAATGTGATAACCTCATGGCTTGCTGAGCGTGTCCCAGAAATGGTGGCTCATACAGTTTCCCTTCTGGGGTTCTTCTGGCACAGCCTGGCTAGGTCTCATCTCTTCCTCTAAAGGATGTCTAAATTTAGCTGCAGTAGACAGGAGGGCACAGAGGCTATTCTCAGTCAATCTGGTGGAGTTCACAGAGGGTGAAAAGCAGAACTTGAATATTTGTGCAGACTGACTTCAGTTCTTAAGGCTCTCACTGCCTGGCCCAGTGGTAACACAGCCCATAAATCTCTCTTTGCATAGTTTTCATTTTTAAGTTCTCCTTTAAAACAGAAAACTTGCATCTGGTGGAAGAATAAGCCAAGTATAACAATGGCTCATGGGGTGTGGTGGTAAAGCAGTTAAGTGTCTCACTGCAGACAAAGAACTGTGTGTTGGAGCCTTCCTCGAGCTTCAGGACACTGACCACCCGCAGCGGCTTCATCCATCATGGCTCACCGGCAGATTGGTCATGGGATGCACAAATCAGTATTGGTGCCTTCAGCTCAGGACCAACCTCTGGCTTTCAGCGATGACGCCATCTACAGCCCAACCCCATGGGGATGCAGCAGCTAAGGCCACAGAGACAGTCCACATGCAGTTCTCCATCACAGTAACCAGCAGAAAGCAGGCTGAGCCTTAAAGGGGAAAATGATAAGTCAGAAAAGGGAAATTAGCTAAAACAGGTTTTGGGAAGTCTAGACTACAAGGATGCAGCATGTCCTTCACTTAGTCCAATGTTTTTATATTTCCTTGATTTTTTTTTTGCACAAGAGTTGGAGGGAAGCAAACAAGGTTGCTGACCTGCCAAACGCATGTCTATCTTCACAAGCATGCTGTTGAGTGGGCAACATACCTTCACACGTGCAACGAAAACAAGGCCCTACCCAGCACTTCGTAGCAGCCTGATGTTATTGCCTCGCTAGTATATGCCAGAGGAGATGGCAGTATTTGTGTTGTCCTGCAGATGCTTTTTTTTTTGATCCTTCTCTACTGCATTGCATTGGAGACTTCTTGTTCTGCTGAGATGAGATAGATACCCACCCATCTCCCAGAATTAAAGCATGGGGGATTGAAAATGAAGAGAAAATTGGATTTTATGGGACCTTGGCCAATAAACTCTTATGAGTGCAACGGCACCGATCTCTGTGAAGCATGTGAAACAGCACTAACAAGGAGAGGAAGAGGGTTTAACCTTTGTTCCAGAAGCCATAAATCACCATCCAGAGGGTGAAAAATGAGTAGCAACTCTACGGCTGTAAAATCCACAAGCTATACTAGGCTGAGAAAACAGCAACATTGAAAGTAGCAAATTTCCAGAGCCCAAAAGGAGCTCAACGGCTTTCCAAAGACATTAAAGTGTCCCCAAAGCCCCCTTGGCAACTTTGGTGAGCCACCTGACATTCATTCCACAGGGAAAGAAAGAGGCAGGTTTTCCCAGTCATGTCCGCATTCCTGCCAGCTCAGAGGAAGGCAGAGGCTTCAGCCCAGCTCCTCTCCATGTAGACAAAGTGAGGGTCCATGAGGATGTGTATTTGCTCCCATCCTGCACATGTCCAGCCCACCATCATCAGCACAAAGAAATTCCTCTCCTCATCTCTTAGTCACAGGGTCATCTCAGGTGTCCCTAGCTCTGCTGCCTTTAATGGGGTCTGTGATTTGATGCCATCAGTGGAAGCCACCATAAAGACTCTACCAACTTCGATGGAGGTTTTTAACAAGGGCCAATGTGTTTCACAGTGCAATTCCCAGTCTGTTGCTTGAAGCTTGTGGGAGAACACCAGACCAGCCTGTCCTGCGGCAGTGGGGGGCTCCTGTAGGTCCCCAGGCTTGGTTTTCCAAGGATGATTTTGCTAGAGTTTGCACTTCCCTGCGATAGATGCTCAAGAGAGAAAAGAGGAGAAGAAAGGATAGAAGGTGCCGTAAACATTTCAGAAACAGTTTCACTGGGCTGGCAAGAAGGTCTTCACTTCGTGAACCATCAGAGGCTGGTGGGGACAGTGCCAGAGGGGGAAAGGAGAGGAAGGAAGGGCTGCCGGTGGCATAGGGAAGGCTAACAGGGATATAAACATACAGCATCACACTCTGGGGCACAGGTCTGCTTTTGTGGCTTTTTCTGTCTCTGGCAGGCCACTCTTTAGCTGATTGGTACTGTCCTTTATTAGGGTTGTTCCCCAAGACATGGATGAGATAATGCAATGGTTTATAAATCATTCACTTCTGAGTCATCCTATGTGGAGTTCACGAAAGACACAAAGGGCTTAAGATGTTCCTGGATGAATGTGCTGTAGAGACATCCAAACTGGGTGCAAAAGGAGCAGACACTCATATGCTACTGCGACACAAAAGTACTTAACCATTTAAGGTTTATGCCAAAATATAATGCCATCAACTGGGACTGTCCCATTTTAACCAGTTACACTTAGCAAGCAGTTCCCGGACAGCAGGTGACAGCAGGACGTGGATCTCTCCCATGCAAGCTGTTTTGTGAGCCTGCCCGCTGCGACATGAAAGCTTATCTCTGTTTTGAGCTCTGGCATGGACATCTCGCCAACCACCACCTCCAGCCCAGCTCATGCTCATGTTCTTCCAGCAAGACACACTGGCACCTCCCCGCACACTTCACAGTATGTTTTTATTAGTCCGGGCACGTGCATACTTTCTTCTTTTTTCTTTTTTTTTTTTAACTTCATGTCCTACATGTTTTTGAACAACCTGAAAAGGAAGGACTTCTTGATTTTACAGGTTTGGATTTGTTCCTCTGGATTTAGGGCCGTATCTCTTAACAAAAACAAAATGCTGGAGTCCAATCTGTCAAATTAAAGCAAAGATTTACCAAAGGAAAATATGCTTACAAAGTAAATATAAATTAATTTAATTGGTTCCTATTATCACTTCTATTGGAGCCTGCAAGTATAATCTGGTGCTGAAGTAATTAATTGGGTGTGAAGTAGCTACTGTGCCAAAACTCACTTGTAGGGAATGAAACTCGCAGACTTCTTGGCCTGACTGTTACCTGCAGCGTCTTGGCTTTGTTATTTTGCAGAGTGGAGCAAATCACAGCACTGAGCTGTGCAATCAAATGCTCAGATAAATGCCTCACTTTGTGTTTTCATGACGGGGTGGTTACGACTACAGGCGTTTTCCCACCCGGGTCAGGTCGAGATTGGTTTCGGAGGGGAAGTCAGCGGACAGGTTTAGCGCTGCTGGGATTGCAGGCACTTATTTTTGTGGTTTTCTGTGGCTTAATATAGTCTTGGCTTTAATGGCCCTGTTTTTTCCCCTCCCTGCTCTGGCCTTGCAATAAAGGAGCTTTGTCTGGTGGTTTGCAGAGGGGATGGAAAGCGGAGGGGAGCAGAGGATGCTGCGATGGCACAGGTCTGTTCTCAGCAGCAGCAGCAGCAGCAATGAGAGAGTCACCACTCATGGTCTTTCATTCCATGTTGCCAGGACAGTTGCTTGTGCAAGCTGGGAATTAGCACAGGCAGACCATCTGGATCAAAAATAACCCAAGCTCAAGTAATGCAGAGATTTTGAGAGCTTGCCATGTCCCGAGATGATGCTCAGCTGCTGGAGCAAACAGGAGAGATGGCTCTTCCTGACGCTTCTTCCCACCTCCTGCATTTTTGGACCCCTGGGTGCTTCTCCCCATGCTTTTCTCCAGCCTCCTGTGGCACCTTCCAGCTGCTGTCATCTGCCACTTTGAGGAAGTCCCTCTTCCTCCGTGGCAACATCTGCAAGTGGAGCTGGGCACCGTTCTCCCATTTATCCCTCACCTCAGCTTGTAGCATCTCTAAACATGAGGAGTCCCTCTTGTCCCTCTTTATTTTTCAATTACGTTATGTTCCCAAATCCCACTCTTCCCTGCACTGGATAAAAATGGAGCCAAGCTCAGGAATTCAACCCACACTTATACATTTGCTTTTTCTCCGCTGTGTCCAAAGCAAGCAGGACTGTAGCTGCTAAACACCCCCAGGAAAGCAGGCTGGGATGGTGCTTGGCGAGAGGTGCTGGGTGGCCATCACAGGGTCCAGGCTGTGCTTAAGGCATAGGAGCAAAAATCAGCTCCAAACACACCTTCATGCACCTCCTGCCTACAGGGCCTCACAGGCAGCTTGCCAGGACATGGCTTTTGGGGGCTGCTTGGAGACACACGCAAAAGCTTTAGAGGGACAAGACAGTACCAAAAATTCAAGGACTTTGGGGGGATTGCTACCCATCCAAAGGCTTGATCAAGACTAAAAGTGGTCCTTGGTGGGGACAAGCCTTTACATGCCAGGACACCAGCTCTGCTCCCTGGAGTCTTCAGTAAAAACAGCCAAGGCAAAAGAAGTGCTGCTATTATTAGAGCTAAAATGCTGATAAAATGCTTCAGACCAAAAAAAAAAAAAAGTTTTCTGAGCAAGAGCCCAACCTTAGTAGGAACAGCCTGATCATGATTTTCCGATCTTTTCCCTCCAGGGAAAGCAGAGCAAAGCCTTTATCTTATGTCCTTTTAAAGTAGCATCAATGTTCTGGTTTTCATTAAAAGATTTGATTTGTTTAAAATTGTGCAGGTTTTTGGTTTGTGCAACTTATTTCTTTCCACCTCTTCCTCTCTCTCTCTGTATAAATATTTACGTATGTATTTAACCAAAAACTTATTCTTAAATACAGATTTCAACATCTTCTTTAAGGTGTCTGAAGATTTTTGTTCAATTCCCAGCCCTGCCAAGGCCTCCTTTGTGCATCCTTGAGTTGCTCCCTCAATTTTCTTGTATCTACAGATTTGGCTAATGCAATCCCACATCACTGGAAGGACAGAGAATTAAAGTAATTCTTGCTTGCCAGCCACACAGTTTCTCCTGGATGTTGGGTGTTCAGGAAAAAGGCCATCCTGTGGGATCCACGATCTCAGGGTCCTGAATTATTAGGGGGAGAAAGTCCCGGGGCATGGAGGAGGGAGCAGGAACCAAGCTCACCCAGAATGGTATAGATGCATCCCAATGCAAAGGCACCCCAGACACATGGGTCCAGCCCCCAACCAAAGCCCCCAGACTCTGGAGGCTCACGGGGGGCATTTGCCAAGCGTAGCACTTCCCTGCAAAGCCCTGATGGACACCAGGGGAGGAAAAACACCCTGACCGCCCCAGGTAGCCTCGCTGTGAACTGCCGGGGCTGGGAACGATCGTGGCTCACGGGCCAGCCCGGGCTGGGGAACCTCATAAATCATGTGGAAGTGCAGAGTTATGAGTTTCCTCAGACAAACATCGCTAATTGCAGTGTGCTCTGATTGCTGGTGCGAGGCCATGTAAAATGCCGACGAGCCTGGAGCAGGGGGTGCTGGATGGGGTGGTGCAATCTGGGGGGGGGCAGATGGATGAACACGTCCCCATGAGATGCAGGGCTGGAGCACAGCTCAGATGAACATCATTCCCTGCCAGCTCTGTCCCGGAGTTAGCAACCTCAGTGTGCAAAGCCTTAGCCCTGCAAATTGTCTGAATGTGCCCAATTTTGCTCCTTTTGAGGCCGGCACTTCCCAGCAAAGGAAAAAGCAGCTCAAACTGGGAGGAAAGGCAGGCTGCAAGGCAGGCATTGATGGGAGCTCCTTCTGCAAAGGGCGATTACTTGGTGGTGCAAATACTCCAGGGCTGGGTCTTTGTAGTAAAGCAATCCTTGTGATCACTCCACGCCCGAGCTGAGTGACTCAGAGTAAAAATAATTAAATATGTTAATAATTATCAGGGGCCCCTTTGATTAAAACAAATAAAGCTTGTGGTGTGTAAGCAAGGAAGAATGTGTAGGTTTGCAGGGCTCAGCTCGCAACCAGGAGCCAATAGCAAAAGTAGATGTGGTGCCTGGGTTGGGCATCAGAGGAGCGTGGGGGAAAGCTCGAGTGCAACCCAACCGGAGATGTCAAGGGTGGCCAGGTCCCTGCTGTAGCAGTTGCCCCCATCCTTGATCCTAAAGTGCTTCCCCAAGGCCAGAGATGAAATGGGGAGCTGGAGGCATCACATCTCCACATCTCAGCCCACCCAAGTGGGAGACCCAGCAGGTTTTGGGTAGCTGGTCCGGGAACCAGCATCACACGAACTGCCGAGGGAAGGTGGAAGGCAATTTTGGAAGGCGAAGAAAAAGTTAAATATAATTAATTACACCCTGAAGGGTGTTCATTCAGGAGCCCTGGGCACTTTGTGGGTGGAGGAGGGCACTCATGAAGGGAGATTCAGATCTCATGGGGGTTTAGTTGGGCTTCTGAGGTGCCAGGCTCATGGCTTGGCCACTTCAGTGCAGTGCTTGTAGGGTGAAGCTGTGCCACGAGAGGGCTTTTCTGTGCTCACCCTTGCCAAAACGCTGGTCCTGCTTGAGGCGGGATATGGTGGACACTACTGAGCTTGGAAGGCAATTGTAAAACCATTTCAGAAGAGGTGGGCATGCCCAGAGAAGTGGCTCCTCTGCTCCTTGCTCTACATGGGGCACTTGTCCCCCCTCTCCTTGGAGCCAAAAGCAGCATCTGCACCTGTTGGGCTTTCTGGCAAGCAGTGGTCTGCCTCAAACACTGGAGATCTGCACTTTTGGCCAAGGGAGGAGATTGTGCCGGTGTGGTGCTTGCACAGGAGAGCGTGGAGCTCCTCTCCTGTGCTGGAATGTGGCTGGGGGAAGGCAGGTGGCAGGAGCACTCGCAGCAGAGTCTGGAGAAGCCTTTCTATGGCTGTTTTGATCTCTCAAGTGTACAAGTGATAAGAATCCGGGCCTGACATGCTGGGAGGGCATTTATAGACATAGCGAAATGTGTCTGTGGAACAGAAGGGCGAGTTCACACCGTATCACGCTCAGCATCAGTGATGCTCTAGGGAACGAATACCGAAGCCTACTGACAGGGTGTGTTTCCCATATGGGTGCTTATGCAGCACCATACTTCACCCGTGCGTTTAACACCGCATGCATGTTATAGCCATGCTGACTACCAGGAGCTGAAGAAGATCTATCTGCCTCAGCTTCACCACAGCTTTTGAAGGCAAAGTCTAAGTTGAGTGAAGCTGCAGCCATTGCATGAGCAAATACAGCATCCCAGGGAGGAAATGCTCTTTGTATCCCAAAGCATTTTTATTCCCAGGATGGAGCTCATGTGAAACACAGGACTCAGGTTGTCCTCTCTGCATGGGGCTGAGTGTCCCAGTTCATGAGCAGATGCAGATTTTCCACTGAAACACACCACCCCTGGCGACAATCTGTGAGCACACAGCAAGACGACCCAACCTCTGGGAAGGGGAAGCAGGAAAAAAAAACCCAGATCCAGTTCAAACCGATGGGAGACTTGAGGGAGATTCAACGCAACCCCCCTCCCTGGAAATCAGCCAGGGCACTGGAGCTACCACCCCTTCACAAGCCCAAGGGGGACCCAAAGACAGACAGCAATGGACACTACCTGCAAACAGGGCACAGCTCTCAGACCTTTTCTTCCCACTCCTGGAGATGGGGCATGCGGAGGGAGGGTAGCCATTGCCAACACCTTCTGCCATGTGGTCTGTGTCTGTTATTTTGCATCCTGCTGCCCCGCTAATAAAACAAACGATGTCCTTGTAGTGCTTTCCAGGGGGGAAACATAAAATGCATTTGCCGTTAGTTTATTTTTTTAAAGCCCTATTTAAGAAAAGGAGAGGAAAGGGATCCCTGCAAGGGGCACACTTGCTAACAGGAGAGCGCAATACGCTTGATTGCTTTTTCTTGTCCCGCAGTACCTCACTGGCTCCCTGGGAAGGCAAAAAAAGGGGTTAGGTGATGTAGCTATGCAGCGTATAAAGCAGCAGCAGCTCCTTAACATATGGTTGTAGTTATGCAGTTGGGGAGCGGACGGGTATTTTGGGAAGATACCTGGCCAGTGTGCAGCCAGCTGTGATCTGATATCCAGGGTAACTGCGCCACCTCATGGTCCCCAGAGCCGAAGAGTTCAGAAGTGGGAGTCGGATGCATGGTGTGACTCGCGTTCACTGAAAAGCATCTTCCCAGCCTCCTCTGAGAAAAGCTGCAACAGTTTTATTCACTGTAGTGAAGTCACCTCCTTTAGAAAGGCCAAGTGGGGATTTGCTCCTCCTGCATTACTGCCTTACTTTGACAATCGTCCCAACAGTCTCCAAATGAACTACTATTCCTTCTAAAACAATGATGAAATAAGAGCTGGAGATGTCTTTCGATACAGATGTCCCCTGCTTGCCTTGGGGCTGCTCCTTAGAGCACACGCATCACTTCTTCATCCAGTCCTGCTTTAAGAGACTCGGTCCCAGTGGCTCCTGCTGCTTCCCTGCAGATGCAAGCTTGCAGCCCAGTAGATCCCATCCTGGAGAAGGGCTGTCCCAGATTATCATGTCCTGCTTCCCTTTCCTTTGATCCACTCGAAATAATCTCTCCCATTTGGCACCCCAGGCAGCCCTTCTTTTAGCCTCCTGTTCTCACCCTTCTCACACTTGCAGCTGATTGTTGGCCGTGTCTCTTACAAGCTGTCACTTGGGCATTCACGCCTGGATTTTCCTGGTTTTTCCTCCGTAAGAGGTGTGGGGGAGTTTTCACCGACTAAGTCCAGCACAAGATAGTCACCTAGTGCTCTCCCACAGGGAAAAGGGAGAACGGGGTATCATCAGGGTTAAGCAAGCCCACCCCAAGTTGGCGATCTAACATAGTCCTACAACTATGAGGACATGGTTTAGTGGCAGACTTGGCGGCGGTAGGTTAACGGTTGGACCTGATGATCTTAAGGGTCTTTTCCAACCTTAACAATTCTATGATTCTGTGATTCTATGAACTGCCCTCTGGAAATGCCTCACTTTTTCCCATGGGCCACAGTGAGGGTCCAGTCAACTATGGTTATTTGAAGGCCTTAGATGGCTAAAGTTGACCTGTACTCGTGTCCTATCTCCCTCCTACAGTCCTCAGTGATGAGCACCTCCACCTTTTCCACTTGCCTTCATCCTTCTGCTTCTTCTGCAACCAAACGCATTGCCGAGTCCTTGAGCTTAACTCCATCCTAACTGCGTAAGGAGAGATTGTCTGAATCTCACCGGCTTCTTCCCCTCGTATCTGACTTGTGGTGCACAGTCTATCCTGTCCAGCACTCCCGCTGTCTCCTCCTTATAAGTGTTCAGCCATGCAGATCACATTTCCATGGATAACTTCCCTTTGCCTCATTGATCCAGCACCTTGTCTGCAGCGAGATAACGATAAAGATCGTTAATTTATGACAATGATGTCACACAGACTGTGTGTCCACGTATCACTGACTCTTGGCATGGGTAGTTCCTGGCACCATAAAACACATATAAACTGTAAGCAGAATAAGACATACTTCAGAGATCTGATCTATCCTAAATCTAGGTACAGCTATTATTTTTTAAACTGTTCATAAAAGAAGGCTTTTGGGAAAAGATGCAATTTGCAGCAATGGGCTTAGAGCCACTCTGATTATCCTTCTGCCTCGTCTTCCCCAGCCCCTTAACCCATCACCTCTCTTCTTCTCCTGGTACTTACCTGCTTTCAACGAGCACTGCTGCTCGGTGGGAGCTGAATGCTGGGCTCTGATGGGGTGTTACAGCTGCCTGGGGGTGAAGGCCACTCTTATAGAAAGAGGATTCAGCTTAGGGAAAGGGGTTTTTACCTGCTTTGTTTGGAAATTCTGTCCCAGGAATCACCAGGTAAGAAGTTCTTCATATCAGGCCAATTTATTAAAAGATGTGAGTTACTTGCAGTTTGGAAATCTCATCTCTGGCTTGACCCAAAATACGATACAGAACCAGAACAAAATACTTACAAAGTATAGATGTAGCTGACCTTCTGTACAAACAATTTACAAGGTAAAGGAGGAATGAGTTGGGGAAACAGCTGAAATACAGCCAAGAGAACTTATTTCAAGCCATTTGAGAAGCTGCTTGCAAACTTTACTCAAAATCTTTTGTGTGTCCTTGCCTTCAGCATCCACCCTGCGTATGATCTCCCACTTTGAATTCAGTGATTCTGACTGGAATGAGGAATTAGGGAAAGCTTTAAAGCAGAGAGGAGTGACTGATGGCTCAACTGCTGCCAAACTCCTTGACGTCATGCTTCAGCAAAGCAGTGAGATGCAAGGTGTCCTTGGAAAGCTGGAGACATCAGCCCTGAGTAAAGGTGACCCAATAAAAACCATTCTGCTCCCTCCCCATCTCTTCCCCTGCCAGCTTTAGGATTAAGCTCCCAAATGCGCTTCATATGCAGGAAGGGACAGAAGGGAACAAACCCATAAAAAGCTGAAACATTGTGACCTATGTGGCTCATCTTACCAGAACATCTAGAGCAGGCACGTAAGTATCTCAGTTGTCTTTATGCCAGAAAAATGAGCATTGCCAAGGCCCGTTCCCTGGCCCGATGACCAGATGAGATGGAAAGGTCCATACCTTTATCATTAATCTCTATCGCTTTCCAGAGCAGTTTGGTCACACCCATCCTTTTCACCGGGAAGGCTCTCTGGCCTCTGCAACTACAGGACTGTTTGGGACTGCTCGGTCTTGGCTAAAACAGTTCCAGGGACCATGCTAGAAGTTGAGCTGTATGGCCAGCTGAGACCTGTGCTGGTTATTAGCCTGGATGTAGTCAGAGAGTTTTATTTGCTTGGCAGAGCAACGGTACCACAGCCTCGTCGGTGAACACTGGCCAAGTGAGGTCCAACCTTACCCCATGAGTGAGGATCAAGGGTTCAGATTCCGCTCAGGAGATAGCCTGGAAGCAAAGAGAGACCAAGACTGAAATGAAAACCTAATCAGCTACATTATTTATGAGGAGGAGAAGGAAGAGATTAAAAAAACCCAGCTCAGTCCCACCTCTTTTTCCCTTTACATTGTTTTCATGGCCTTGTTTTTGCAGCCAATACTGTCAATAAACCAGGCATCTAACCACTCTGTGCAAAGCACATTTAATGTCTCTCTGGAACCAGTGGGAGAGACTGGCTGGATTGGCTGATAAGACAGTGTCACGTCCCCATTTGGGTCCTAGCTCTTCTCTCTGCCCTAATTTAATGAAGTAATGAGGCAATTTGGCTTCTTCATACCTGTGGCTGTGACATCCTGTCTCCATCTATGATCAAAGTAGTCCAGGCACCACAGGTTTTGGAGCATGTTCTAAGAACCACTGAATGAAAGTCAATGAGCCGAATGATGAATTAGATCAGACTAGATAATTATGCTGGGCTCATCCAGCCTTCAAATGGAGGAAAAAGTCCCCATGTAACTCCTTTTAACTGCCAAGGTCATTATTCGTTCTCTATGATAAATCACAGATTATGCCATTAATTTCAGTGGATGCAAACACAAGTTTAAGGCAGTTGCTTTTGTATGGTATTTGACTATTTGATTCCTGGAAATAGTCTCCATGCTGGAGCATGATTTGCACATATAACCTTACTAGTTTTCTTCTTCAGCGTGCCACAGGAGCTCATGCAGTTCATTGTCATCTCTGTCCCCCAGGACTTGTCAAGCATTTAAATGTCACAACCTCTTTTGGTCAATATTGCTCTTGGGATGGACAACTGAGGAATGGGGATGTTAAGCAGGTTACCTTACCCACAGAGTGGGAAAGCATCCCTTTGCAATTCAGAACAGCGCTCCGTACTATACCAAGGTTTACTGCTGACCCGAATCATAACAAAGAAAGCAAACAGAATAAATGAGGAAAGGAGGAAAGGGATTTGCATTCAAACACACATCAGTTTTAGGCACAGCTTTTCCATTAGTGGGAGCAGGTAAAGAGAGGAGAGCGCTACATATCCTCCCATTCTCAAGGCTGTTATTTGGAAATGCCATATCAGACTCAGGGACCAGCCCAAGCTCTGGATCCCACCTTCTCTTCCTGCAGTTACTGGTTTTAAACTCAGACTGAGTGTGCTGTCATGGGAGTTCAGAAGATACGTTGACCATATTTGCCAGTCCCAGAATTTATATCGTACAGTTGTTTGTCAAAGCCCCACCTATCCCTTGCAGCACTTCCTTTCTGATAATTGCTACTGAGATACAGAGCTAAATAATGGAAAGGGGAGAAAATTCTCCAATTCTCACCATTATCTTGAGGGTAGCCTGTTAAAACATGAACCCTCTGATATTTTCTTCCAAGCTCCTCCCCTGAGATACGCCTCTGAGCATCCCTGGAATTTCCTTGCACTTGGACACTGCCCTGAACTGTCGTGGGAACATGGTGAAATTGGGAAGGTGTCGTTTGGTGTTGAAAGCTTCTCGGTTTTGTGAGGAATGAATGGAAACACAGAGTGGTGAGCTGCAAAAAGGAAAAGTGATGAAGATTTTTTTGAAGTCTTGCTGAGTTTATCTATCCATTGTAATGGTGAAGAGATTATAACCCTGAGACTTCACATTCCCCCACAAAGCCTATCCAGGGCATGCTCATGTCTATCCAAGAGGGGAGAAGGTCTCTTAGGGTCTCTTAGTCCCTGTAGTGACATCAATGGCAAAAAGCCATTTTGGACCAGGTTTCAAATCTCAGGCAAATGGCAGTGACTCCACTGCAGCCCTGGGATTGCTAAAGTCACAAGTGCAAAACACCACCATAAATGCCAGGCTTGGTCTTGCTTGGGCTATCAGAAACCTCAGGCACAGCATTGCTGTAGCATGAAGAGGGACTACAAGAAAGATGAAGATGGATTTTTTGCAAGGGCACACAGTATAGGACAAGGGGTAATGCTTTAAACTGAAAGAGGGTAGATTTAGATCAGATATAAGGAAGAAATTCTTCACTCTGAGGGTGGTGAGGCACTGGAACAGGTTGCCCAGAGAAGCTGTGGATGTCCCATCCCTGGAAATGTTCAAGGCCAGGTTGGATGGGGCTTTGAGCAACCTGATCTGGTTGAAGATGTCCCTGCTCATGGCAGGGGGGTTGGAACCAGATGGTCTTTAAGGTCCCTTCCAACCCAAACCATTCTATGATTCTATGAAAGGCAATATGAGTAACCCACTGGGGCCATAGCTTCTACCTCAGGCACACATTGCTTAACCTCTAAGCTGGGTAGCCTTTACATCTTAAGATCTATGGTATGAAAGCTGCTACAATCTCCAGCACCTCCATTTTGTGACTGTTCCCCAACTCTCAGTATAAGCTGTCATCTTATCATCATGCACTAAGGCCATTCACCTTGCTGTGAGCCAGCAGAAGACAACCAGTTATCTTCAGAGGACACACAGTCGCCACTGTAATCATTTCATTCAGTCCTGGCTCCTGGACTGCACAGTTTACGCAACATCTGACATGGTTTCCCACCTCGAGCCACCTCAGATCTTGGAGTACAGGGGCTTAGAGTCAACATCTGCACCTGATGATACAGTTTGGCGCTATGACTTCTCTCCCACCATTCCCATGTCTGTCATTAGCACCTATTGAAATGGTGCCTTGCTCAGACACCCTGAGCTCTACACGACGTCCCACAGCCCTTTGTGCTGGCCACAGGGTGCTTTCAAGGCGTCGCTGCTCTTCATCCACAGCATTTGTAGGTGTCTACAAGATCCAGGGAGAATGACCCCCCTGGAAACAACCAAAGAGACCATCAGGGAGATGGGAAGGGGATGAGACTCAAAATGTCAGAGTAGGCAACAAGTGCTCTGAAATAGGAGCGATATGGATGACAGCAAGTGTCTTATTCCCATTCTGATACTTGAAAAAAGGGAGATAGCTGAGAAAGCTCTCACAGACTCTTATCTCTGTGTTAAACAGAAAATATTATTAATCAGAAACAAAACCCTAGGAACTAAAGTCACGAGCAGGTTTTGTCACAGCTTGATTTCCACCTTGGTCTCTCCTGCTCACCATCCAGTGCACTGTGAAGTCAGCAGAGACATCTAGTGGCAAAAATAACATAAAAATCCGCAGGGGAATATACTGGAGTGCTTTGCTTCATCTTATGGACAACTCGATTATCACCAGCTTTCTACTACACATAAAAAGGACTGGTTGAGAGCTCAAGGCTGTATTTTTAACTGATCTGTTGAAAAATGTACTGGAATGATGCTTTCCTAAATCTCGCAAACCCCAGTTTTATGGAGATAAAACACCTCGATAACTACTGTGCTTCCTGCCTGTCCTCAGCCTCCCAGGACGTTGTTCACCCTGACTCTCTCCAGCTTTTTGAGGAGTTTGGAGATATTGGTATCGTGTCTGGTTCTGGTTATGTTTTTTGGTCATGTGTGAAGGTTTCTGTATGCCATTACTGCTGGGCTGATTGATGTGATCTTGTTATACAGCTCAGAACAATTTTTTTTCCATCTGTTCGTTACAAATATGTTTTTTGTTAAGAGCTTTTTGGATTTTGGCTTTGATGGCACTGGGTTTTGTTTAAAGACTCACATTACCTATTATGTTGAACATCTTTGTGCAGCTGTTCCATTTAGTCCAAGTCTGTTCTTCACTGGACACAAACCAGCCACTATTCAGCTTTGGCAGCTGTTTAAAAAAAACAACCTTTAAGAATGTAACAAAGCAATGGCAAAACTCAATTTCTTCGTGGAGCAGGTAATACTGCCAATTTACCCGCGGTGAAAATCTGGCTTATCTTCGTCAAAGCCTGTAGTCCTTACTCTGGATTTATTCTACAGTTACAGACAATGGATTAAACATAATTCTGCAAATGAAAAATGAAAGATGTGAACACAGAACTGCCAGTCTAGGTAGAAATTTTTACTTTTATGATGACTTTGCACGGTTCATGTACATCTCGCAAAAGACATTTGGCCAACGACAGGAGATCATTGCTGCGACAGCAAGACAGTTGCTCAAGCAAGAGAAGGCTGTGGCCCAGATTTTAATGGATATTTAGTGATGTTCAGTACTGCAACACCTAAAGGACTTACAGGAACAATGGAGTGTGAGGATGTGACCGTAAGCAATCAAAAGCTAAAGCGAGCGACCTAGCAGCCCAATTAGCAAATCTCTGTTCATCACCTGGGCTGCAGTACCCAACTGTGCGTGTGGTCCTACCCTGATCCACTGGCAGCGTTAAATATTTTAGCTTATTGAAAGCCAGTAAGCTGTAGGCTCTTACATGAGTAAATCAGTTTGGAAAACTAAATTTAGGCTCTGAAGTCAATTAGGCATTGCAAAGTGAAACAGTGAAACACTGGAACATCTCATCACCAACTGGTTGGGCTAAAGAGACAGTTAGGGATCTCCGAAGCAGTTGGGATCAGATATTTGATGTGATTCCATACCACCTGCGAAACACTAAAAGGTTTAGAGGATTCAGTGGAAAATGAAGGCAATACAAGGGTTTTTTTCTGAGTTACCCCTTCAACTTTGGTAGTGATTTTTTGGTAGTGATTTTTTCTTTTGGTAGTGGTATTTCTCTTGGCAGTGATTCCTGACACATTTTAAGTTGCAAAGAAAAGCACCACTTTTACCAGTAGGGTCCACATCAAATCCATTAGGCAAATGATGAAGACCATTTTTAAATCATTTGCAATCTTTCAGCTGTGCTCATAGGTACTCTGTTGAATACCTTGGTCCCCTCGCTGTCATTCCTTCCCCTCTCCTTCTGACTTGTCCCATCCAGTAGAGAAAGTCTCCTCCACCTCCAAGCACAATTGAAGAGGAAACACAAAAAAAGTCTGCCAAGCATTGGCTGTGCTGATGAGAAAGGACCACTTATCTCAGAGGGACAAGGGGTTATCACCCAAAATCAGTCTGGGGAGGATGTTCACCTCTGGAAGGGGCTGCTGTTGTCCCCTCTCCTGACCTCCTGTGCAACACAGACCGCAAGGTCCCTGCACACAGAGCAGCAAAGAGCACCCACTCTCCTGTGGTCCGCATGCTTGCACCCATGAGGCAGGGCTATTGCTCGAGGGAGCTACAGCCCCGCTGTCTCCACTAATACATCTGCACCCAGCTGGAGCGTCATCTTACAGAAAAATATCTAATTTAACTCTGAAGCCTTCACATGATGAAGAGTCCACCCTGCCTTCTGGTGACCTGCTCTAGTGCTAATTACTCACCCTGTTGAAAACAACCTTCTTCCAGCCTGCACATTGCTGCCTTCCCCATCAAGTCCTTGTCTCCAAGCCTGCTAACTCCAGCAGTCCTTCTCTGTAGGCAGGCAGTAATCCAAGAACAGGAAGACAAACAGTGTCTCTGCAGTTCAGAGCCACGTTAATATTAGTGGCTACATCTCTTCTAGTAAATAAGATGTTTCAGGGACTGTTTTCTGGCCTGGAAGACCATTTACACAGCACAGCTGACACCCATACACCCAAATAATCACCAAAACACAGTGGCCTCAACCATCCCGCCTGCTGAGAGCGACCCAAGGGCTGTGCTCGCCATGGAAACTTGGAGAGCATGGCCAACGCCACGCTGGGGAAGAGGCACAACTACATAACCTGGACTATTTCAGGACAGTAGATGCCTTGGTCCTCGTTAGTTCCAGTACCCTTCAAAGGAAAGATTAGCTGTATAAGGATAAAAACATTATCTAGAGCTGTAATCAGGAATATTAATCTTAAGGGAGGCTATAAATACCTATGGCTTAGTGTGTGGCTGAACCTTAAGCGACCAGGGAGAAGGAATGGGCCAGGAGAAAGCTTTTGCTTCAGGCATAATACATCCTAAAGAGTTTTTTGCATTTTTCCCTGTGGTGCTGGGTCTGGCCAATGTCTGCAGCAAGATACTGAGCTGCAGTTTTACACAGAATGGCAATTTCGGTGATGCTGCAGACCAAGGATGTCCATCATTTCCCAGAAGAAAAAAAACAACGGAGGAGTTGTCCAGTGTGTCTTCTCTTTTGGGAACGGGGAAGATACAAACTAAAAGCAGCTATTTATCTCACAGAACTGGGAAGATCTCTTTTTTTCTGTACTATTGCTGTAATGTAGGAACCAGTGAATGTGGCTCTTGTCACTTGATACTTCATTTCAGTGCAAGCCTGAAGAGCTCAAATCCACAACAGACCAAGCTCTAAATACTTCCTCAGGACAGGCTTGGCTGCTGTTCCCAGAAACCTCTTCCTTCTCTTCTCTCATCATTATTAGACTTGCTCTCACAGTGTCAACCCACAAGGTGGAGGGAAATGCTTGGCCAGAGAGTGGGAGGCTCATAGGTTTTACAAGGCTCCTTGGCATTAATTCCAGCTCCCAAATTATTGCTTTTCACTGTTTAAATAATATGGAAAGTCAGTCCAAAAAGACAAGCTATCTGCATGGGAGATTCAAGACAGTCTCTGAACCTTCAAAATCAGGCCACTTGTCTAAATATTTAGATATGAGCACCAAAGCATGCAATCGCTTACTGAAAGGTGAGTAAACACGAATTTTATTCTCATTTCTAATCCAGTAAACCCAATTATTACAATATTTAAGTCCCTTTGATGGTGTCTCATTGCCACTATTTCTCAGAGTGGCTGAAGTACTCAGAAATCTGAAATTATATGAAAGAAGACATTTGAATGGCGCCTGATTTCAAAGGCAGTGGCCATGAACATACTGCCAGAAAGCCTTTCGGGCAGGGGCTGCAAATTAACCAGCTTAAACCTGAGGCATCCATCATCACCAGTCTCATTAGAAAATTTGGACGCATTTGCCGGTGACAGATGCTCTCTTTCCTGGCTTGCCTTGCACATCCCTCCTGCTCCTGAGCACATTTAGATTAACGCAAAGAAGGTGAATATATTTAAATGCAGGTGGCTCTCTGTGGTAGGCAGACGACCCCGTAGGGCCATGCTGAAGGCTGCCAAGCAGGAATTTAGCGTTGTCTCTGCTTGCACAGAAGGACCTCAGTGACTTGGAAAGCATAGCAGAAGGAAATGTTTTCTCCATGACATACTATGTGCTGCCTACAATCAGCATCCTTCCTCGGCAGCTGGGCTTGATAAATGTTGTCAGCAGCCCGGGAGTCCTTTTGGGCTCCCAGTGTCAAGAATGAATCTGAAGCAATCAGGCAGGGACAAACACCCCTCCGCCAGAATCGCTCTGGTCACGCTAGAGCGAGTCCTTATGCGACTGGGCTGGAAGACTGAATCCCTCAGAATAAATTCAATTTGAGCTGCTTATTGAGAATAATCAAGTCCCAATTCTGTTATAAGTATTGCATTTAAAAGCAAAAAGAATCCTAATATACCTGGCTTTTCAACAGAAAGAAGTAAATTAATTACCTTGTTTGTCTGCTAGGATATACTAAGTTGCCAGATAGAAATGGCATTAAGAGCTCTGCATGCTCTTACATATGCTATTCTTTGACTTGATATTTTTAGCCCAGTTTCTGAAAGAAAAAGAATTTTAAAAACCCTGTAATTGTGCTGGGGTATTTGTGTGAGCTTCTCAAGCCTTCCACTAGTACCTTTGAACCAACTGGCCAATTTCATACATGTATGGGGAAGGAAGACAGGTCCTGCAGAGCTGCAAGAGACAGAGATCCTTAAGTTCCCTTCACTATGGGAAATAGATGGATGTGGGCTCACCCTTTATCAGACATCAGAGAATCCACACAGGTGAGCTCCCCTTGGAGGCACAAATCAAGATGAAATGAAGCTTTTTTGGCTCTGCTAATCCCAAAACAACTTCAATTCTTCTCTTCGGCAGAGCAAGGCGATGCCATGCGTTGTGCTTGCATTTCTCCGAGACACAGAAAAGAGATCACACCACACATTTCCTCTGCACCTTTTCCCATGATATATATTTTTAAAATCTCTGCTCCATCACTGGGTTTCCAGGTTGACATTTCTACTGCGTTGGGACATTTGGAACAAACTTACCTTTCAATATTACCACATTCAGGCAACGTAAAGTGGTAGCTTAATGGTGCCGCAGGACACACAAGACTCTTTCCAGTATTCCCATCATTTACAAAGACCCACATAAGGGGGGGTCTGAGCCTTCCTTTTGAATCAAAGCTTTAAAGCAGTTTGTTTTGGCCTCCTTTAGAGCTGCAGGCCAAATGAACTACAGCCATTTGTTCTGAAACCATAAATCTCACAAGCTATAAAGTGGTTTCCTAATCCTTTTATTTTACAGGGCACGCATTTTCTCAGCGAGCCGTGCCCCTTCTTAGCTGTGATTTGGAGAAATCTGCACGAGGAAACCATTCCAGCTTTCGGAGCTGGATTTCTCCAGCTGTTGCATTTTCCTTATTTTCTGGGCTGTCTGCTTGCACAAATTAGGTGCTCCAACCTGTCACAACCACCCTGTAGAAGGAAAATAAAAGGATCATCAGCAGCACCACAATAAAGTTGAACTTGGAGCCAAATAAAACCTGTTGTGGAAATTCACTTGACTAATCTTTCTCCTTAAAAAAACAAAACAAAACAAAACAAAAAAACACCAACCAAAACAAAAAAACACTGAGAAATGAAGGGTTTTGTGGAAAAAGAAAAAAAAAAAAAGGACACACACCTGAGCAAACAGATTTTGAGGTCTGTGGGCCATCCTTCCACTGGGCAGGATCAAAGTAACTCTGCTGGAGTGCATTATGGAAAAAGTCACACATAAGTTGGGATGCTGGTGGCTTAGGAGACAAAAAAAAACAGGGAAGGGCTCTGCTGAAGTTCCTTGGGACCATTCCTACTGCAACAAAATCCTGCACTTAAACATCTGACTGCTGTTGAGAAGGCAATGGGGAAAAAAAACTAGAAGGAATATCACAAACCGCATATGACATTCACTCCTTTGGTCCTTCCGTGTTCTCCTGCCATGGTGCATCCCCTCCTACACCAGTGGCACAGCGCTGGGTCCGCTCTCCCACGCTGGGATGGTGCAGGCAGGTGGTGGCATCCTGCCTGGTGGAGGGAAACCACTTCCAGAAGACATGTCCTTCAGTGGCAGCTTAGTGGCAGCCACTGCCAGGCCAGCATCTTCAGCCAGTCTCTGCCATATATCACAGGGAGGTGACAGTGCCCCTGTGCTGGGCACTGGTGAGGCCGCCCCTCGAATCCTGTGCTCAGCGTTGGGCCCCTCACCCCCAGAAGGAGATGGAGGGGCTGGAGCGTGGGCAGAGCAAGGCAGCGAGGCTGGGGAAGGGGCTGGAGCACAAGGGTGGGGAGGGGCGGCTGGGGGAGCTGGGGGTGCTCAGCCTGGAGAAGAGGAGGCTGAGGGGAGCCCTCATCGCTCTCTGCAACTGCCTGAAAGGAGGCTGGAGCCGGGGGGGTCGGTCTCTTCTCCCCAGGAACAAGCGATGGGACGAGAGGGAACGGCCTCAAGCTGCGCCAGGGCAGGGTTAGGTTGGGGATTGGGAAAAACTCCTTCCCCAAAGGGCTGTCAGGCCCTGGCAGAGGCTGCCCAGGGCAGGGGCTGAGTCCCCATCCCTGGGGGGATTTAAAAGCCGGGGAGATGTGGTGCTTAGGGCCATGGTTTAGTGGTGGCCTTGGCAGTGCTGGGTTAACGGTTGGACTCGATGATCTTAAGGGTCTTTTCCAACCTTAAAGATTCTAGGATTCTATATCCTTCACATGATGTCATCTGTTCGTGAGGTGGTTGGATATGCAGCTGGAGACAGGGGTTTTACTCATTTGTGAGACCTGGAGGACCTCCTACCAGGGGCAGAGAGTCAAGGAGGATGGGAGGTGTCTCTGCAGCAGTGCAAGGAAGCTGGTACCCTCTTGGTAAACCTCTCCTGCTTCGCCACCGCCATACTGGGCATGGGTGGAGGACGTGGGAATGGATGTGTGGATCATGCCCCATCTCTGCTTGCACAGGGAGAGGGAGCCAAGCTCTGCAGGCTACTGGCAGCTCTCTAGGGAGCAAAGTCACATCAGCAGTCCCCATCTCTGTTCCAATTTCTTACCCGGATCCTGTGTGGTGACAGCAACAGAGCAACACTTTGCAAAGAACAAAGGGAATCACTGGTAATTTTTCATCCATAATGGGATATGGGCACAGTTTATTCCTAAAAGTAAAAGAAAATAAAACCAAGAAAGAGCTAGAGCTGTCAAACACATCGCTGCGCTCTTTGGCCTCCAAGCACCACACTAGTGCAGTGCCTGGCGTACTTCAGAGGTTGCTGCAAAATAGGTCCTTTTCAAACACTTGTAGGAACAACTGTTCCTGAGCATTAAAACGTCCTTCGTTGGAAAGCGAGGGTTTCATTTTAATAATTGCCTACATCGCAAGGTGAGTTTGCGTGCTCAGGAACAGTTAGCCAAATGCTTGAGCTGAATCACATGTTAAGAAGTGGCAACGAAATAATATCACACAATGAGCATATGAACATCATTTTTATGTATTAGACACAAGTATAGTGAAGTGCTGAGAGCACAGAAAAAGCCACAATTTCCCACTTAGTTCTGCTGAGCTTGTACTGAATCAGAAATGTGGGAAAACTTTCCAGAACAACTTTTCAAGATTTAACTGCAGCATCTGGAAAGTCCGTTCTGAAACACACTGATCTCAAGGACTCCAGGAAATTTCCACATACACCATCATTTTGCATTTACCTCGGATCTCACCTGCGTGGAAACCGAAGTTTATTTGCCCACATTGTATTCCTAGTGAGAAAGTGTTACTGCCATCTTTATTCCTAGTGTACAGTTTTGCTTCTTGTTCTTGGCTTTTTTTAATAGAGGAAGGAAATGTAAGACTGTCAGGTCTAAGGTGACTGCTCTGTAATACAACACATATTTTTATTCCACATGGAAAAGGAATGCCACGTTGTTCAAATACCAAAAATGTTCTTCCTCTCCCGCTGCTGCAGTAACATTTGTTACTTCTCTGTAAAAGTAAGCAAAAAAACCCAACCCTAGACAAAAATTTGCTTACTGCTCCGCTGTGCACTCACGCTAATGTCTTTATCTATCATGAAAATGAGGTGGATTGGGGTGATACAGACATATGATTTTATACAATATTCATCCAAGTTTTTCAACTGAAACTTTCTGTAAACTGGGAAAACGATCTGTGATTTGCCCTGTTTTCCTGCATGGTTCAGTCAGGATGAAAGAAACTGTTTTTAAGATTAAATATCTTATTTTGATGCTATCTAACCACACAAGTTTGTCTTAATTTGTCTTCAGTTTAATCTTGAGAGGATTTAAAATTTATAAAATTATGTTTCACAACAGATTATGACTGTTTATTTAAAAGATTTTTATTATTATTATTCAGGATTATTGTTGAATCAAAAATACCAATTATTTCATAGCTCTGTTCCCAAATTCTTTCCCAGCCCAGGAGAAGTGGTTACTCTGTAAAGGCTATGAGATATTCAAATATCCCTAAAAAAAATTCTAAAACTGCATACTCATAACTCATTATGCCTTTAGCACACTGAAATATCTATTGTGCAGCAGCTCTGGGACAAGCAAGGAATGCAAGACATGTTTTTATCCGACCTAGCACAAGCCTTACGTGTAATAAGATATTACCAAATTGTCTGTAAATGAAAATCCTAGTGGAGCTCTGCTCAGCTCAGGGAAAGTATCACAATACTTCAGGAAATACTGATTTGCTGGAAATGAAGAAATGACTATATTAATTTTTTGTAATTAGATAAACACGGGAGGTAGGTTTCTGAGTCAGCTGTGGATATTTAATGTCTCAAATGGATGTTACCAACCTATGCTCCTTCCCTACACTCACGCTCCCATCTTCAACCTGTTCCCACCTTCTGCAGAGATGCTCAGTCTCAGGGTGCGAGTGTCGGCGTGAAGAGGAAGGGGTAAAGTGGAACCGTTCATAAACTGCTGTCACTGCAAGAGGAGACGGTGCTGTTATGGGAGAAGAAGATGCCTAAATAACCAAAAACACATGGAATGAGTTTCTAAGATTCTTCCTCTGCTGGTGATCCCTCCTTGTCCACTGCTGACAAAGCATGAATCCAAACGGATACTGATGTTAGGAGGGGCTGTCTTCTTCCCTTTTATGAATACCATGAACTGTACGTTCATTTATCCCAAACTAACTCGCTCCTGCTACCCCTTCTCTTTAAGTATCATTTGTCTTGTTTCTGCTGTCTCTCATCATGTCATATCTGTAAGTCCCCTGGGCTAGAGACATTCTTTTATAGCACCAGGCAGCGCTTTGGGAGACCTTGATATAGTGTTCTGATTCACTGCAAATTTTTCATGTGACCAGATGGAGGCCATAATCACTTCAGATATCTGATAACTGGGCCTTATATCCCAGAGATTTTATGAAAATAAATAGGTCAATGACATCATAGAAAATACTCAAGAAATGGAGGTCATATGCATATCCATGATTGTATCTACATAGAATCATAGAATCATAGAATTGTTAAGGTTGGAAAAGACCCTTAAGATCATCAGGTCCAACCGTTAACCTACCACCGCCAAGGCCACCACTAAACCATGTCCTCAAGCACCACATCTACCCGTCTTTTAAATGCCTCCAGGGATGGGGACTCAACCACTTCCCTGGGCAGCCTGTGCCAGGGCCTGACTACTCTTTCAGTAAAGAAGTTTTTCCTAATATCCAACCTAAACTTACCCTGGCGCAGCTTGAGGCCATTTCCTCTCGTCCTATCGCTTGTTCCTGGGGAGGAGAGACCAACCCCCACCTCACTACAGCCTCCTTTCAGGCAGTTGTAGAGGGCAATAAGGTCTCCCCTCAGCCTCCTCTTCTCCAACCTAAACAACCCCAGCTCCCTCAGCCGCTCCTCATAAGACTTATTCATAAGACTTATTCTTATACATAGTCTTTTGCATACAAAAGAAAGTGAGAGCACCTGTGTCCCTAGCCAACCAGGAATCCTGGAGCCATCTCCTCATCTGCAGGAGGGCGCACTGGTCCTGCGGGTTCCTGGTTCCCAGTCTGCTTGGAACATGGGCGGAGGACAGGGAGAAGTTTGCCTGCAAAGACCAGAGACCTGACATCAGAGCAGACCATGATCAGCAAGGTTTACCATTCACGCAGAGCAGTAGGGAGTGGGACATGATACAAATCAATATTTTAAAAGCCAAGAGTCAGTGCAGAGAAGAAATGCAAACAGCGAAGTGTGTGGATCTATATGACCTGATTCAACAGCAGAGTATGGATCCATACAGTCTGGTATCCAACCCAAATCCTCATTGCTAGAACACCTTCTGCCAAGCATGCTCTGCAGTTGACTGCCTATGTATGTGACCATCACATCTCGATCTGTGATGAAGGAAACAGTAGAAACGCTGCAACTTTTCAGCCATCCGGGATGGCTTGCTATGTATGTAATTTAATCAACAGGTAATGACTGTGCCAACAACAAGCTGGTCAACCCAAGAAAAAGTAAGCAAAATAAGTAGCTGTTCCAAGTGCATCCTGACTGTACAGGTTGCTACAGTCGAGAAAGCATCCCTGGGGGGTTATGCTATTTAGGAGCATAGATTACTGATTAATACACAATACTGTAGTAAGGGGCTGTTCCTACACTCACACCTGAGGATTCACTTAGGGGACACTCCAGTGTAAAGCCTAGGCCACCTTTTCGCTTCAGACTGTAAGGGTAGTTCCCTTGGCTGGGCTCCCTGCATACCAAGGTTACAGAAGGAAAGCACAAATCTTTATTTAATATTTGAAGAATATTGGTATTCAAAGAAAACTGAAGAGGAACTTGCTGCTTTTCTACAGGTGGGGTCCATAAAAGCAGCATTTTAGGATGGGGGAGAAATAGGAGGCTAGGTGAGAAAATGAGTGGGATTTTTTGTTTAAACAGTAAACCTAACCCAATACATCTTGCCAATATGTCCTGGTCAGAATAGAAAAGTCTCATAAAGATCAGGAGCAACGACTAACATGTGAACTGGAATTGAGAAGAGAATGCAACTTTGCAGACAAAAAAAAGTTGAAGGCTGTTGGGCTGAATTTGGGAAGGGGAAAGTAAATGGAGTAAAGTAAAAAAAAAAAATAGCATGTGTAATATTTAATAGCAGAAATGGAATACAGCGTGTTTTTTCTATTCTCCAAACCACAATTAAAATGAGGGGATGTATCAAAAAAGGCAGATATTAAGATTCTTTAGAAAGATTTCGTTGTCACAGGATCTACTGAAAGCCACCTGGGGAACGCAGTGTGATACCAAGGTAGCTAAACAATACAGCCCCAGTGCTCTACTCAGATGCTGAATTTTGTTCCCAGACTGAGATTTTCAAAATCTGTGCATTTTAATGCCTTTAACTGTGTATGCCCAGCTTGACACGGCTTTAAAGCTCCTTTCCGCGGAGAGGAGTAATGCTAAACACTTTCTGAAAATCACAGCCTTTCAATGCATCGCCAGTTGAGAAATATAAAATACAGGCATCCAAGAACACCGACCTTTGAAAACAGCACGTTAGGCACAAAACCATACGCCATACAGGGGCAGAAAAATAACCCCCAGCCCTGGAAAGAGACCTCTCCTCCTTGAAGCTCTTCCCGTATCAGTGCCGGGAGAAGAGTGGTGAGACCTGAAGGACCGTGTAGCAGCAAGGTGTGCAGTACCTTGAACTTACCTTGGAGAAGCAAACAGTGCAGCAAATGGCTGTGTCGGCATTTTTGGCACTTTTCTTCCCTTGAAGAGTTTCCCAGGAGCAATGGTGCACTCTCAGATGGGCAACTGCATCCAGGCTCTAGCTGTATTGTCCTGCCTGAAAGGTGCAAAGGGTCAGGCTTAGAGTTAAGAATCTGTTCCATTATCCCCGTTGTTAGAATGAGAATGTGAAATAGTCTGGAAAATGCAGAAATACCTGATGTCAAATTGTACGTATTACAAGTACTTTCCAAATCCAGCTTTTACAATAACGCAGAAGGGTGCCTTTACATACGCCAAAACCCACGCCGAAGCCACAGGGTTCTCAATAAACACTTCTTCTGCAACGATGATACACTTACGGGATTAAAGTTTATAAGACCTGCTAAACGGAGAGAGGTCTGCTCACCTGCCAAGCAGTAATTCCTTCAAGCTTTCTGCCGTCTCTGCAGACGCTGAACAGGCCACCCCGCCTCATTGATTTGGAAGGTGTAGTTTTGTATAGTGAACTTGAAAAGTCTTAAAATCAATGCTCACTTGTGTGCTTCCACTTAATCTTTTCAGAGTGGAGGGGAAAATATCTGATAATTAGCATGTGTTTAGGATCATGTATTTTGTTCATGCAACAGTTGTGTGCTTGGATCGTAGGGTACGGGAGGAGCTGCGTACAGTGTGGCCAAAGGCTCCCAGGAATAAGCTGTGTGCCTTTCACTGTGGGCGTGCTTCTTCGTAATCAAAGCACTGCTCAGCAAAGTTGACATCTGCAAGACAAATAAGGAACTTCATCTGGCTTTGCATACTTTATATACATATATACACACACACAAAATGAACAAAAAAGTGACTTAGAAGTGCTTATTCATTAGGCAAAGAGAAGTTCTCCAGGGTGCAAAGACTCTTTTCTCAGCGAGGTTCCTGGCACTCGCAGCTTTCTGTTACTTTTTTATTATTAAAAAAAGGAATTAAATCCATATTTTTCTCATTTCAGTAAGTACCTTTATGGTGTCCAAACAACTCCAACAATAATATCATCTGTCTCTTTCCCCAAGGGAGGAATTTGGGCCAGACCGTGATATTCCTGCTCATTCCTGGAGCACGGAGCCTCACACCAAGGCGAAGGCAGCAAGCCTCACTCCTTGGGGGGGAACGCATGTCACAGCGCCATCCACTTTATAACACATCCCTCCCTCTCCTCGAGAGCTGTTCAACACTATAAATTAAGAGTTAAGGCCTGAATCCCACTAAGCCTGATCTCTGCAGGCAGATCCCCAAGGCTGTTCTTCAGCGGGACGTGCTCACCAGGAAGGATCTGCCCATATGGATCCTATTTCTCCATGAACACTCTTTTCAGGGTATGCACAACATGTGGCATAATTGGGCTTCAGTCCTCGAAGCGGCCTCTGGTTTAATAAAACAGATGATTCACCTTCAACTCATTAAGCCCTCCAGTTTAGGAAGGAGGTCAAGCGTGCCTTTAGTTGGCTGCCTGCGCGATGGTGGACCTGCAGGGACGGACGCGGGTCCAGCCTCCCCGGCATCGTCAGCCTCCTCGCAGCCGCCTGCCTCCTCCAGGATTTCTGCGAGGGACCCATTCTGTCAGCAGCACAAAGCCCTCCAGCCTGTGTCTGCAGGCTGGTGGATGGGGACAGAGAAGACAACCAGGACCCCATCTGGGCTTAGCTCTGGGCTTACATAGTACGCAGGCTTGGACCATCACACCACCAACCAACCCCTGCCCTTGACCAGCTCTCATGTACCTCCCCACCCCTCTCCTGCCCCCCTCATGACCCAAACCCATGACTTCTCCTTCCCAACAGCTCATAAATATCTTTCCTTCACCAAGTTAGCAAGTGCTAACTGTACAGGAGTGCCCTGCTGCTTCGCTAGGAAACAGCCATGAAGCTTGAAGATCTGCTCTGGGAGTAAGAGAGGACAAAAAAGCAAGGTGCTGGTGGCAAGTTCTTCCCCTCAAACACCGGGTCCTGTTGATGGTAGATGCTGAAGTCTCTTGGTTGACAGAATCTCCCTGCTACAAAATCCCACTGAGGCTTGTGGGCCATGCCAGAGGTGGTGTCTTGCTGAGTAGACCTTCTAGAGGTTCTTCCAGGAGCAAGGACAGTCCTTTCCCCAGCTCCTCAGACGTTTGCTGGCTGAAGAGGCGACAGAAGCTGAATTTTCAGGCTCTAGCAGTTGTTTGTGCAGTCCCAGCCCTGACTGTAGACCATCCCAGATGATCAGCAGCCACCTCTCGGTGAAAGATGCTGTGGGACACCTGAAGCTACTGGGAGATGTGCTGAACTGCCTCCATCCCTGGCTTTCACGGGGATCTCGATTTTTAAATGTAAATCAGCATTGCTCAGTGTCTTTTAATAAAGGCAGAGCTGTTTCCCTAGCTGCTGTGAGGGAAGCCTGCACTCGTCTGGATTCCCTAGGGCACGTCTGCAGGCTCGCAGCATGGCTTCGCAGCACGAAGGATCCTATGTGGCCCCCACAAATGTTTTGTTGTCGCGTTGCTGTTGGTGGAGCACGTGGTCAAGAACACGTAGGGGTTTGTGGGGGCTCTGCAGATAGCACGGGTGGCTTTGGGGGACGGTAAAAGCCATCCTTTAGTCTGCACCTCAACTTCGACAACCAGGAAACTAATTTATTTCCAGAGTTTTGATGTCAATTAACATGTGTGCGGGGTTGTTGGGAACCTTAGGCAAAATACGTGGTAGCCGCTGCAACACGAGATCATCATCTACTGTGAGATCACACGGGCAGGCACACGGACAGTTTACCTGACGTATTTAACTTTGGGACACTGCGAAACAGAGACCAGGGGACATCTGTTCTGTCACTGCTGCTCTTCAATCGCGCTGAACAAGCCTTACTAGTACCTGCCTTGCCTTCAAGGAGACTCCCAGGGATAACTATGTTGCTAGCTAAAACAGAAGACAAACAGGCATGGTTTTAAGAAAAAAAGCAAGCTTGCTACACAAAAATAAATTAATAGAAACATCAGACAACTCCGGCAATAATAAAATGAACAATTACTACATTACGGAACATACACATTGAATTCTATTTGATTAACAGTGTTACTTTGCAAAGTAAACTTACAATGAACATGCGCATATTTTGAAATTGCTATAGATCTGTCGACAATTTCCAACTCCATTTTTTTTTGCTGATGCCTCACTACTTAGGCAAAACGTTGGGGAGACTGCTTTTCTAAGTGCTGTTTTCCTTAGGGAAAGTAGGGAGCATTAGAGGTCTGGAAATTATTGAATGTTAAGCCTGCTTTGGGCTAACACCTATTGTTATTCTAGGTTAGCAACTGTTTCTTGAAACAGATCCAATAGAGAGATTTATTTTCATCTTCTTAGAGTACTTGGGATGTTTCTGGCGACTCTGAGGTTTGCAGCGTTTCACAGACACAGGGCGCGGGGGGAAGAGGAGAGCTGCACCCAGAATCATTAAGCGGTTCTGGTCCTCTGCTTCTTTACAGCAGAACCTTGGCAGCCAAACAAGCACTTACAGGATTTCTGCAGCCAGCGACAGAAATAACGCTACAGGAGAGAGAAAGCTACACGCTACTTTTCGAAGAAGCAACAGTGATTTCTAACAGGAACTCTGTGCATGGCGAAAGGGAATCGAGTCTGTATATTCTTAAGACAAGCATTGCTTTCACAAAACACAAATCAGCTGAGCCGCTAAGGAAAATCCACTTTTGCTAAAACACATGAGTTTCTCAGCAGTGGTACTTAATTTAAACAGACATATTGCTTCATTACATCGAATGTGCCAGAAAGCCAGGTCAAAGCAAGGTAAATACCTCAGATGCACCTTGGAAATGCTGCCCTGAATTGGCAGGATATTTAAGATGACAATTTCCTCTGTCTCAAGAATTTGTTAAAACAAAAAATGGAATCAAAATTTATCTTCAGTGATTATTTGTCCCATTTTCAGACACTCCTCTGTCAGTCTCTGACCTGCTCTAGCAATACTGCTCTCTTTAAAATCATAATGCTGGATTCCACTTCAGTCGCATCCGTTCTCTGCACCCCCAGAAATAAGATGGGAGCCGCTATAATTTCAGTAAATGGTTTTTTCTTAAGTTAAAGGGGTTCCTGCCATTGCAATCTGCTTTTCCTTTGCTCCTCCGCATCCTGCCGAGCCACCGCTATTCAGCACTACCTGCTACAGGTTCCTAAGCGATGCACTGACGTGCCTAAAAAACGAGGCATTCCTCACCCAGAGGACAACTCCAATAAGCTAAAGAAGGAGCTTCTGATTGATTACAGACAATCTCAGCATCTCTGTGAACGGCTGCGCAACGATCAAGCACACCAAGCGATCTTTGAGCCAGCTAATTAGCAATGCTAGTCATAACTGCACGTCTCAGCTGAGCTCCAGAAGACACTTCAGTAGCTAAAGGAGGGTTTTACTGCATTTCCCTTCTTCAATTTGGCTCAGTACATCGGTCAAAAAGATCTCATTTACACAGTTAGAAAGAAGTCTTTAGCTCTTTTGGCCAATTGGGTATCAATTTTCCGTCTCTGATCGTGCCCGTAAGCCTGGGCTCATCCAACCTGACTTTACTGATACGGGGCTCACAGGCTCAGAGGTCACCGCCACCTTGCATTGCTGTGTTTAGCAGAGGAACTCGCAGACGTTCCCAGGATAGGAAAGATTTTTTTTATTTATTTGGTTTATTAAAATTGTAATTGAGATCTTCTTTAAAAAAAGACAATTTTCCATATGACTTCTAATTAAAAAAAGCCTCTTTTTTATAGCATTATCATAGATTTGGGCTGTTTTCATATATTCAGAGGAACAGAGCAAGTTGTTAGCTAAAACACTTTTTACTGATCGAGGCAACAATTGCATTAACATGAAAGCATGCCAGAAAGCATATACAAATAGCAGTGGAAAGAAAAGATAATACTTTTTAAGAGTAATTTTTACTACTCCAATGTAAACAAAAGCTCCTGAAAGCATTTCTTAAGATGTACATAGCCACTTTAATATCTAATCTTTACTAAAGAAGTTTTTTTTCCCCAAATTTATTCTTATTGTTTAACTGCACTAAAACATTAAGAACTATTTGTCATAGTCTGTACAATCATTCAATTTTCTGTTGCTGGGGGTCTTTCCCACTGCAACTGGCAAGTACATAAAAGGACAACTGTAAATAAGTTATAAAATTGGCATGCATCAGGATAGCTGCAAAACTTAACTTTTCAACCATTTCAAACTATTTCCACCTGTTTCAGTTAGACAGAACTTGACAATTAAAAGCACTGTACTCAGTGCTATCTCAAAATATTTAAAAAAAACCTTCAGCAGAACATACAGATCAGTGCTATTACACAAAGTTTCCCGTCTTAAGACAATGCCATTCACTAGAATTGCAAAAACAAGGGAGAAAAAAATTGCCAAAACTAAAAGGTACCTTACAAAAGAATACACATTCTCAAAGAGGCACAGCTTTACTAAGAAATTCAATACTATGTAAAAAGCAATTCACATTTTATTTTAAATTGCAATAAACTGTACAAAAATGTTTCATTCTTGCCAAAAATAACAGCAATATTTTCAATCTTACTTCTAGACAAACAACAAACTCTTATTTTAATCTTTCCTGGGTGAGTTTACAAATAAACAGACAATAAGATGCACGAGTTTGTGTCAGAGTCAGGGTGGAACGAACAGATTTAAACGTTTGTGGAATAAATTTTAAGATTTTAGTGTCTCTTAGGAATTTCAGTACTCCTGCCATGATTGTTAAAAGCCTAAAGAAAAAGAAGTTTTGTGTCTCACACAAAGGAATGTAAACAGTCATCGAGAGATTAAAGAGGTTGACTCTTCCAATGAAACCGTAAACGTACCTCTATACCACTAACATTCACCTTACCCGAGAACAGTCCACAGCACGGGGATCGTGCAATAGCTGCATCCACTCTCCAAAATGCCAATTAAATATACACCAAAGACTTCTTTTTTTAAAAAAAAGTTTTCAAAAAGAATAAAATCCTAAGTAACAGAACTGAAATGGATTACACTCTTTTTAACATTTTGAGTTTTTTTCCTTATCCTAATTCATGAGCGAATATGTAACAGCCCCATCAGATCTACAATCACAATGTACTTTTTCCAAGACGCAATCAAGTAAACGAGCACCTAGTTAAGTCAATCAGATGCAGAAAGCACCTCTGCCAAGAGCGCGGGCTTATTTTCAGGCTTGGTTTTGTTCGCGTAACACATTTAATGCAGACTAACAAAACGTAATTTGGGTCACTGACCGCAGCTCCTTCAGTTCGAGACCTAAAATGGAAATACAATTGCAGTGATTTTATAGGTTTCACAGTTTTTTTTCTTAGCATTGAACCTTAATTAAGAAAAAGCTGTTTCAACAGATTGGTTAGAGCTTAAAAAATTAAGCCTCTTCTGTTACTTCAGAGTTGTTTGAGGGAATAAAGTCTTCTTGAAATTCCACTTTATCTGGATAGAGTTTAATGTAGGTATCCACCATTAAATCCAAGTCATGTTTTATATCAAAGTTTATGTTCAGCAAAGCTAGGTTGCTTGACCTTTGCTCTCTCAAGGTGTTTTTCAGGTATGCCTTCAAGCGCTTTCGTCCTATTTCATATTTTTCATTCTCCACCTTCATCACTGGAAGTATGCACAAGACTTTAAGCAACGCGTAAACATTAGGGAAAAACTTTATGTCAGGCAAGTGAAGGGCTTCATAAATAGTAGCTGGAAGTTCAATATCTTTTCCTCTGTGCTTCCACTTGATTCTCCAACAATGAAGCTCAGCAGAAAGCGTGTCTGGATTCGGCAAGTCATTTTTGTACATGTCGGCGTGATGCTCCTCAGACGTATTGAATTTGAGCTGCCCCATGACTGAGGGCACCAAAGATAAACACTTAAGAGCTTTTAAATGTTGTTCTGAGAATATGTCTTTTAATTCTTGAATAATGTGCTCCACTGTGGGGACACTAAGGATTTCTTTGTAGTAATTTTCTGATGTTACCTCAGAGTCCAAGTTACCTTGTTGTGCCCTGCGGAATTTTCCTGGGAGTTTAATTTGTACATCCAGTTTCGTAGCCAAATTTGTTGCTTCCTCAAACCAAAATTCATGGTAAACTTCAATATTCTCCATCACTTCATTCAGAGAATGCAACACTGCCGTTAAGCTGCTAGCTGCAAAGAACACATCTGATGTTTGTCCTTGGAGATTTTTTCCGAATGCTCTTGTAAAAGACAGAACGTTTTTCAGAATTACAATAGTGACAATGAAGTCAAAATCTGTTAATGCACTTGAAAGTACAAACGCTCGACCGGCAATAAAGTTGTTCCACCTGACGGATGAGTCACTGCTTACCGCATCCAAGCACAGTACCAATGCTTGCATGAGGTCCACTAAAACCTCGAAAGTATCATGCCTGCCTGTCCACTGAGAACGGCAGATCTCCTTCAGCTCGTTACCCTTCTCCTTATTGTTCTGAAAAAGAACAGAAATTGTGTTGTCCAGTTCTACTAGTAATTGCGGAGACTGATTAAAAAGACAGCAAACTTCTTCGATTGTTCCTAATGCAATGGAAACACCAACGACGGGGACGGATTTTGCCAGCCAAACGTTTAAGGCACAAGAGGAACACAGCGTATACACAGCTTGTGGATACTTTTCCAAGAGTCTTGTAGCCACAACTTTCATTTTAGAAGCAAACCCACTGGAGACGATGTAGGCTTGACCTCGGCAGTACTCCATGTTTAGACCCCACTTTTCAGTAATAGTCGTGTGGAACTTTACAGCTAAAATTTCAGGATCAGCCTCATAAGGTAAAAAGCCTATGAATTCTTCTCTTAGATTATGAGAATCATCAACAAATCTCACCAACACCGGCAAATGTTCCTCTCCCGCTATGTCTACTACTTCATCGGTGACAATAGAAAAGAAGTGCGAGTCTCTTACTTCCCTCAGCGTCTCTTCTCTAACACAGCTTTCACAGATCTCAAGCATTTGTTTCTGCTGAGTTTTCGAACAATACTCAAGATTGACTGCAGTCATCTCGAATCGCTTCCTCAGAACTTCATCTCCAGCATTTATTCTATATTCCAGTAGAGCCTGAAAGTTATCGGAAGTAAAAATACCTTCTGGAAGCTCATCAACACTATGGCCATCCAAAGGAATATTTTGTTTACCCATTAGGATCAAAATTTCAAACAAAGATTTAAGGTAATCTTTGTTTTCTCTTTCTTCCAGTGTTAAGGGGACAGCTTCTTCCTCTTGTTCTTCCCCTCCTTCCTCCGAGACAGTATTTTGTTCATTGCTTTCGTTCAATTCTTGAGTTGCCTGTTCCCGTTCAAAGGCTTCCTCAACTACAAAAGGTAAAATACTGTAAGTGTCAAGATAACGTGAATAAAACCTAACAGTTTCTTTCCCCTACTACCCCCATTACTTCTAAGTTACTGGAGTTCAGAAGAGAATGTTTCCAGTTTAAAAGTGAATGAGTATTTCGGAAAGAGTTTAGACTGGCTGTTTGAATCAAGCAGCAACTCAGTTATCCTCCTGATACATATAAACTTACAGTTATGTGTCTTGCATTACCCTGCCAGCCTTAGTAAACAAAGTTTTAATGAACTCAATTATTTTGCCCACTTACTCTTTTGTTGCTTCAGTGTTCTTATTTCATCTTCACTCTTTTAAAAAAAAAACACACACAACAAACTTATATTGATGATAATGCCTAACACATGACCTTAAAATATTAAAACACATCAAGATCAGATACAAATATTGTAGATGAGACCATTTTAAGAGTATTTATATTTACCAAAAAAGCGCTAGAAAGTCCAAGAGAAGGAGGTTTCTTCAGGTAGTTTATTGCTGCCACGACGCATAGCTACTAACGACATGAGAAGAGTTTGCTACTGCTGCTAAGATTCCCATACTTATATTAGGAGTTTGTTCAATATGCATTTTGTAATTATCGGTAAATAGATTCCACTAAAGAATTCTGTTTCAATCTGAACATGCACTGCCAGTAGACAGAACCGTTTTTAACTCTATTTTCAGTCAATAAACAGACTCAAACTCATTTAGAAATTGTCTGTCATTTTCCAACATATAAGCAGAGTTTAGGAGTTGAATTCCTCTTAATTGTCAGTATACTTACAACCACAGAGACCTAGAGACACTTTTTCTATAAATGACACAAAAGAGCTATTGACAAGACACAATTCCACAAAAAACTGCTTGATCTTGGTTTTATACATGGATCAGCTTTTCAGAACCATAAGGTAAAACAAGCATGTCTGAATTGGTGCAGACTTCAAAAGTTAAACAGGTGAACTGAAGATCACAACCAAGGCATAGCAAGAATTTCAGGGCACTGTGCATAAGTTATATTCAGTTAGTGCTGTAATAACAAGAAAAAGGAAGCTATGCACTTTCTTTGGAAGAAAGAATCAGCTCTGGATCAGCACATTTCATTTTCCAGATTATTTCATTAAATCTTCCTTAGTAGGTAAAATTTTTATCAGCATAATATTTGGGCATTTAACTTATAATCAATAAAAAGATACCAGAATAGGCAGTACAGAAAATGCAAACGTTCGAGTGCTAAATATTATTATTTGGCATTTTTATACAAAAGTTTCACATGAACTTATTTGCCTTTATTGTTTTAATATTAAAAAAAAAATGTTACATGAAAAACTTACCAGCTCTTTTATCCTTTTCCTATGTCTGCTGTGGGGATTGTTCAAGTGACTCGTGAGATCAAATATAGTTGGCACAGCATTATCCCGTAAAACCGTTCTGTAAGGGCTCTGTAAGAAGACAGACATCTAGATTAGGGACATCTTTGGGAAGTTCTCACTGTGTGTGCACAAAAAAAGCCCCACGAATTTCAGATGCCACGCCTCCCCTCCTTTTCTTTTTTCTTCCTTTTTTTTTTAAAAAAAAAAAAAAAGGTATTTTCACTTTCTGATGTTTCAAATCGAAGAGAAAGCTACGCTGTGCAATTCACATTGTGAGGCATCAAGAGAACACTGAAAACGAGAAGAAAGATATTTTAAAAAAGCCCACCACCCCAAACCAAACCACAAACACTTTATCTCCATTATCTTCACGTCAAAGACCCCAGATGCACTAAATAATACTGTAATATTATGACCTTTTTTGGTCCATTGGTTATGGATAAAAAAAACATCTACGCATCCAAAAGGAAACCTTTTGTTACTATTGAGCTTGGTTTTTATCACTTATTTTACAATTCTAGAAACAACCACATAACCGTCTTCGCAATAAAAATGTTCAACTGCTTCTTTATGCAGACTTATGAATTTCACAAAACACTATCGTGAAAGTGTTTTGATTTCACGATAGAGATCATATTGAAGGGAAATGTAGCTGTCAAATGAGCAGGAGGAAGAAAAGACTTCTAGATGGTCATGTAAATGTTTCCAGCAGTTAAAGAAAAATATTTTAAGTAAAATTGTATATTTGGATATATTGTAACCTTACGTCGTCCAAACTGGCTAATTTCCAGTAACTACAGAATTTTAACTGATTATGTTTATACCTGTCAGTAGATTGAAATATATTTTAAACAAACTGAGCTTCATAAGCTTCATTTTGGATTAAGAATTACTTCCAACATTCGTTTGTTCATTTGTTTCTGGGATGCCAGCTAATCAGAGACCCTCTTGTGTAATACCACCAGGAGCTCAAAGTCTGGCCTGCGTATTTTAATTATCCTTCATAACTAAAGGACTGATTTTGCCTATGTATCAATGTAAAATTCAGCCTGGAAATTAAAACTTGACACAAAGCTCCAAATCCACTGTGTCCTACTGTTATGTAAGCTGTTAAAATCAGCGTTATCCTGTTAACAAGAATTGAAAGCTATTATTTCATTAACAGGAAACAGCACCATGATTTTAGCTGGATAAAACATAACAGGAACCAAAAGCTTGACAGATGCAAAGAATGTTTAAATCTCTTGGCCACAACAGAGTGTAATTTAACTGAATCACACCACGTACGCACTTCAGTAACAGCACATTAATGGTTTTAAATAATTAGAGGTATGCAAACTCAAATACTTACACCCAATAAATTTATGTAAAGTTGTAACATCTAGTGACAATAAGCAAAATGAGCATTGCTTTGCATGAGGAAAGAACTGCAGCGAAGACCAGGGCTCCACAAACATATTAAACCGGTAGGAGCAGCCCTGCTTTTCTCTTCCCCAACTGCTCATTTCCACCTCATCCTTTGTGCCAACATCTGCGAGGCTGTGCGGTACCCTGGACCATGATAATGATCTCAATTAAGACGAAGAGATTAATTTTCCCAAGGACCAGTTACCCAGGAGATCAAAGATTAAAATGCAACATTCTGATGAAAAACGTTAGTCACATTTTGCAAGATGCAATAAACAAATGCTTGGTTTTACTTACACTTCTACATATCATAGAAGTCTCAAAATGTTTAGCGCACAATCTGTAATGCTTGTTGAGTTGATCTGGAGTTTTATCTTCTAAATCTGCCCTTCGACAGTTCTCTACCCATCTTTGACATCTGCATGTAAGCAAAAGAATTAGCTAGTTTTAAGATAAAACAATTCCAAACCGTACTCAAAATCGGAGTCCAGTGAGCCCTGCCCTTTATGCAAGGCTAAGGAAAGTTCTGTACACCTTCTGTTGCAACATACCATCAAATCTTTTTAAAAATTTGGTTTTTTCTCCTTTTGCTCACCACTTAGCACCGCCCCAGCAAATTCAGGAATCTTTTCCCTTAATTTATGCATTCTTGCCTTTGTCACACACACACCAGATTGTAACACAGTTGCTCATGAAACCTGACTGTTTAATTCCTAAGAATTTAATCTTAAAAAGAAAAGTTAAGAGATGGGCTTGTAGACCAAAGTCATAAAGTTTTGAAGGCAGCTATTAAAATAGTTGTCTTCTCTGTCTACCTCCAAAATACAGCATTCTTCTTATTTATTGTGGTCATTGGGGAGTTTTAGAGCAGATTTTTGAAAAGCGAAATAATACTAATAAAAAAGCAATCATTCTACAGACAGTGCTCACACGCCTGAAGTTTTTGTCAGATGCATATTTTTACAATATTTACTGCTGCTTTGGATTAGCTCTCTGAGATACAACACAAAGCTAAAGAAACATTTCCCCTACTAATAGGGCTCCTTTTAGATATGCAAGATGTTATTTCCTCTGGTGAGTAAAACGCTTGCAGTAATTGATGCAAATGCATTAATCAGCTTGTATTTCCCCCCAACGGGGTCTATACAATCACTTTCTTGCTATGGATTTTTGAGCAACAACATGCATCAGTCTATACTTATTCTGCACAGCTACTCCAGTAAAATTCATCCGCTATTTTATTTGTGCAGTAAAAATATATACGTAAATCAACAAGACTCCAACAGCTATTGATATCTCTGTATTTAAAAGTTTTTCTTTTAAAAAAGTAATTTCCTTCCTGTAAAAATAATCCTCTGAAGCAGCATTACTTTAATGCACTTGCTTACACGTTGTGGCATCACAGAGCCACCGATTTACAACAGCACATCAGTAAACAGAGAGTTGAAAACATACAATACAGGTGACTAAAAACCTTCACATGAACACGACTGATGATTTGTTGATTATCCTAACTGCACAGAGTGGTTACACAAGCTCCCATTCCTCCAAGGGTAAATCCTTTCCCAGACAAACTCAAGAACGCCAGAGACGACTACATATGTAGAATTACAGTAATATCACAATAATTCTACAGCAAAAAGGAGAAGGAACTTTCACTACAGTCTCAGTGACTTATTTTACTTCACAGTCCATCACTTTGCTACATACTTTTCAACATGGACTCATAAAGTGTTGTGTTGGTTTTTTTTTTTTTTAATTGGTACATGTTGGCAACGTCCACAAAGTTCCAGGAACCTACACAGAGAAGTTACGTGAAGAGTCTATTTCAGTAGGGCAAAGTGGGGGAGATCTCCTCACAACCCAATCATTGCTGAAATTCATGAAAGTGAAAAAATTACTTGGTCCACTTAAAAACAAAAGGCTTTAAATCTTCTTTTTTATTCCTAAATTAAAAAGAAGATGGGTCCCAACCCAAGAAACAGCTAGAAGTTACGAGAAAGCAATTTCTTTTATTATTTTTGACTGCAAACGCAGAATTATTGCTCATAGGAGCGAGGAGGGAGAAAAATAATTAGTGATTATTCAACAATTTAGGAATGAAGGCTGTCTCGCCAGATGTTTTGGTGGGCCGCCCAAATGAGGAAATCCACAGCTCTGAGCAGATTCACCATCACCTCTACTTTAACCGAGTGCAATAAAGGGCGACTGTGAAGATGAAAGGGGGGAATCCTGGATTCTGATGTCTGCTGGCTGGACCGTTTGTGCATCTTAATTTTTCATTCATGCAAAACATCAAAGTAACAGTAGCAGCAAGTGCCATAAAACAGGAAGCATTTCTAACATAGCTCTCATAGATCTATGCATAATATCCTTAATAATGACTTAAAATAAAAAAAATACCGTTTCTTGCTCAGTTTTTTGGCACCACAGATCTTGTGCTCTTGCCTGGACAGTGCAATCACACCAACAAGAGAACAGGAGAGCGTTCTTCATTTAAGCAAATGGTATAAACACGGTCTTTTTACACGGGGGACCTTTAGCATGCAGATTATATTGAAAGCGGCTCTCATACTTTCTGAGTGGGTGCTGATTACTAGATAACTCATTAAAGGTGATCGCATCGGGCTGATGAGCCTCCCTATAGTCAGTGGGGAGGGTTTCAGTCCAGAGGGGTATCCAGAGGAAGAGCCTGACCCTAGTGGTCTTACCTGCCTCTCTCAGTGACCCAGGGAAGCTGAGGAAGACTGCCAAGGAGCAAAGTCAGAGCCTGATTTTTGAACATTAGGCTAACTCCTCTGAATCACCTCCAGGCAACCACACAGGGATGAACCGGTGGCAGCAATGGTGCATCTAGAACTGGCACACAGTTGTCAAGGACAGACAACAATCAGCCTGAATCCCTTCACCTCCGATGCTGCTGCCAACCAGAGAACAAGTTAAGTAGATACTAGTAACAGATAGGGACCAGATCAAGAGTAATGAGTGATGGCAAAAGACACCATGAGCTCTTCAGAGGGGACTTACTCGGAAAATGAGTCTCACAAAGATTAAATAAACCACCCAATATTCCTCTCCCTTCCCAACTTCTTCTACAGTTACACAAAAGTGGCTGCGGCCACTGCCTTTTGTGCTGAAGTCAATACCATCTGAGCACACGATCTAAAAGAAGCCCTTGGCACGCGGAGCCCCAGCTTGCGGATCCTGATCGGACATGGGCACCAAGCTCCTCACCCCATCGGAGCAGCAGATCGGTAATCGGAGCTCTAGACATCTAGGAAACTCTGCTGGCAAAGGCTGGAGCGCTGACATTTTCTCAGGTAGCTACAGGACCAGAGATGGTGGAGGTTATGTGACTGGACTCAAACATGTGAACTCCATCTGAGTCTGGACTCGGCCCTTCAGTCCTGCTACGAGTTTGGCTCCAAATCGAACACTCTCCAAGGAACGAGGAGTGGAAGAACAAAGAAAAAGGAGCTCAGAGCCCTGCAATCACCCAACAAAGCTCTGCATGGTATTATCCAAGCAGCTATTAAAAAGATTTTAGAGTAAAACTACGTATAAGATTTTCTCCAGTTTTTTAGTGTTCAACTAACGTATACTGTTGCACAAGTGCTTTAGTTGCAAAATATCTGGCACCAATTAAAAGCCAGTTCGATGCAATATATTACACCACTGCTTAGGTATCGCTTGTTAGTTTTTAAGAAGGTTTTCCTCAGTCACAAACCTTACATTTTCAGAGATCTGCTGACATCTCATGGAAGCTCAAATGGCATTTTATTTAGGTGCGGATAGAGTGTAACCCATTTCTGTTGCCTCGATATCGGTCACCTGCAGTAGAACAGCATCTCTTTGCTTAAGTACTTTGTTCTAAATACTCACACCTCACCTTACTCAAACCACCATGACGAACAGAGTGAGAATGAGGGTTAAACAGACAGATCTTACTGTGGGGATCACTGCCTAGACTGTATAAAACTATAAAATATGCATTCTTATTGGGGTAACAGAGGCTATTTACATTAAGGTTTGATATGAAAAGACTATGTACCACCCATTAAACGCAGCTGGTTCTTTTTCAGAGCCTAGTCTGTGCACCCCTTCTCGTTTTCTCAGGTAGCAACAATAAATGAAGCTAGCTTTAACTAACGGGTTAGCTCTCACAGACTTGCTAACGCTCGTAAGATCAGACTTGCAATGTCTGCCTGGAACTGCTTAGCACTGAATTAGGAAAACGTAAAGGCAATTTTTCAGTTATTGTGGAAAAACTGAAAGCAGTAAGGTAGTAGAGACAATTTACCTGGGACTACGTATTCCTCACCAATGATTTTTAAAAATAAATTTTCATTTTTAAAAAGATGTATTCTAATACCGTTATACTCAACTTTCTCACTGTAAGCTGCCAAGTGCAAACAGCACATTCTTGGCATAAAGTACTTTGCTCGCCAGACCAGTCTGACCTATAACGGTAAGAGGTTTCTATGACAGCAAGCAGTACAAGCAACACGTTGTCATTTACAACTGCAGATGGCTGCTAGAGTCCAAACAGGAGAATAAGCCACTAACATCCTCCAGTCTACAAAGCCAAAAGGCTGCACGGATTTACCAATCTTTAAATGCTGTTGTTAAAACAGAATATAGGATCAACTTCTGACATTTTAACATAGGTTTAAATGAGAAAGGTGTAGGATATTGCAGGGGGGAACTTGTACAGAACTTAAAGAGCGCGTCATCTTCGTCACTGCATGTTTTTAAGAGCATGACAAAGCTAGAAACAGTTTAGGTATAGCTTATCCTTCCTTTGGACAATGGAAAGGTCTACATGATCCTTCAGGATCAATTTTAACTCTACTTTCTACTATTCCGTTACAAGAACATTAATCGTATTAGCCTTAACTACCTCAAAGGGATTATGAAGTAGCCATGCACTCAGAAAGCATGTACAAACGTAAGCCAGCACACGCTTCCTAAAACCATGTCTGCGATCTGCTTTAATGTTTGCAAAAGAAACATCCATAAATCTATACTGTTCCAACTCATAGTAGCTGACACGCATTGTTTTTTTCAAAAGGTTTTTATTTCTGAACTTCCACAAATGGTGGTTAAAAGTAGTAGTAGTCTAATTCCGAAATACAGTTAAAAAAAAAATCTTTAAAATTAGTGCATTGTTTAATTAACTGCATATTTTTTTTATATACCTCTGTATTGCTACCATGGAAAACATTCATTCAAAACGTCTTTCAATAGAAGAATTATAAACTGAAGGGGGTATTTTCTTCACACAACAAACTGTCACGTATTGACCAATTTTGCACTACTTGACATGACTCAGATTTTACAGCATGGACTCCCTACAAATAAGTTCAAACAGCATCGAATCTCTTCAGTTCCACACAAATTGCAGTCATTCCTTTGATTGTGTAAGAACCTGCGGCTCTCACAGGATGGAGGGTGGAAAGAGACAATGCTAGGAGCGAATCACACAAATGAAAGGTTAAGAGTAGGCAATCAACTATTTCAATTTCAGTTTTCATTAAAAGCATAAACATATGCAATATGGATCATACTAGAAAACCTTACAGCGTGTACACATAAGAAAGAGGTCTGGCTATCCTAGCTTTAACGCAAGGCGTTGCATTCACCCAGGAGAGCTTGACGACATATCCAAAAACACAGCTTTACGCAGCAGCTACTACCTATACAAGCTTTTTGTATCTTCTTTTGAAATCACTTGCAGGGGATTGTTTTCTTAGAAAAAACTATGTACCCACAATTCCCACGGGTATTGAAATTTTCCAAAAATCAGGTCAAGCAGCATCAAGGAAGGAAGCAAGCAACTTACATGTATAAATCATCAACAATTTCAGCCTTAATTACCTACTGTTAGGAGAGAGAGAACTGGTATTGCTCTAGCGCCTATACACCTTTCAAAACTGTGAGGAGCAAGTTAAGTCAAATGATTTTAAGAGCATTATCTATGTTTAAAGGTGAGCTTCTACATGGGGGTTTCTATGTCTAAGTGCATGGTTTGTTTTTCACGGTATTGTCCATGGCCTCTCACTCACACACTTCTTGCTCTACCAGTGCACCATCCCTGCTTTTCACCCATTGGGATCTTGAATATCCCATTACTTCTGCTGTTGCTCATGATGCTTCACCACCAACCATCATCCTTGCAACCCTGTGACAGCTTCCTGTCACACCGGTGTCCTATTTGTCATGCACACACCTCGTCGTCCAGCACCACATCACCTCAGTGCACGCAGTACGACTGACAGACTTCCACCACCTGAACCACTGCTGGTCCTGCGTGGGTTCCCCACGATGCATGGGCTCCCCTGCCTCATCCCATTGCTCCTGCACGACTCGAGCTGCCCCATCCCTCTAACAGCCGTACATCCCATCGCTGCCCCCCACCCCTAACAGATACGCACCCCCTTACGCCCTCCCACACCCCTCACAGCCAGGCAGCCCCTCGCTCCCTCAACCTCTCCAACCCCCTCACAGCCAGGCACTCACTCACACCATTCAACACTCCTCGCACCCAGGCAGCCCCTCAGCTGCCCCCCAGTTTCCTCACACCCTCAGCCCCCCACTCCCCTCACTCACAGGCCCTCCCTCAGCCCCCCCACTCCCCTCACACCCAGACAGCCCCCCCACTCCCCTCATGGCCAGGCAGCCCCTCAGCCCCCCACTCCCCTCATAGCCAGGCAGCCCTCCCACTCCCCTCACACCCAGGCAGCCCCTCAGCCCCCCCACTCCCCTCACACCCAGGCACTCCTTCACAGCCAAGCAGCCCCCCACTCCCTCAGCGCCCCAATCCCCTCACAGCCCCTTGGACCCCCACTCCCCTCACAGTCAGGCCCTCCCTCACACCCTGGGCTTCCCACTCCCCTCATAACCAGGCACTCCCTCACGGCCAGGCAGCCCCCCACTCCCCTCATGGCCAGGCCCTCCCTCACACCCTGGGCTCCCCACTTCCCTCACGGCCAGGCAGCCCCTCGGCCCCCCACTCCCCTCACATCCAGGCAGCCCCTCGGCCCCCCCCAGTCCCTTCACACTCTCAGCCCCCCACTCCCCTCACGGCCAGGCACTCCCTCACGGCCAAGCAGCCCCCCACTCCCTCAGCCCCCCATTCCCCTCACGGCCAGGCAGCCCCTCAGCCCCCCCACTCCCCTCACAACCAGGCAGCCCCTCGGCCCCCCACTCCCCTCACGGCCAGGCACTCCCTCACGGCCAAGCAGCCCCCCACTTCCCTCAGCCCCCCATTCCCCTCACGGCCAGGCAGCCCCTCAGCTCCCCACTCCCCTCACAACCAGGCACTCCTTCACAGCCAAGCAGCCCCCCACTTCCTCAGTGCCCCACTCCTCTCACGGTCCCTCGGCCCCCCACTCCCCTCACGGCCAGGCAGCCCCTCGGCCCCCCACTCCCCTCACAGCCCCTCGGCCCCCCCACTCGCCGCCCCCCCGGAGCGGCCCCGCCGTCTGCCACCCTCACTCCCACGCCCCCCGGGGAGAGAAGAGGCGGCCGCAGCCGCGCATGCGCAGCGGCTCTCCCGCCTCCCCGCCGCAGGCCGGAGGGTCCCGCGGAGCCCCGCCCCCCCGGCGCCACAGCCGGGGCGGCCTCCGCCAGGAGAGCCGGCAGCTCCGGGCGGCCGCCGGCCCCTCATGCCCCCGTCCCTCCCCGTCCCGTACGGCGGCGGCTCCCCCCCCCCCACGCCTCCCCGCCCCGCCTAGGTGAGGAGGCGCGGAGAGGGGTTGCGCGGGAAGGGGGAGGGAGGGAGGCGCCTCCCCGCCGCGGTGTCTCCTCAGGCGGAGCGGGAGCGCTGCGGGCCGGCGGGGCCTGAGGGGAGAGGCGAGCGCGGCCCGCCCCTCCGCAGCGCGGGCTGCCTTCCTGAGGCGGCGCCGGTAGTGCCCGGTTGGGGTCTCACCTGACCGGGTCCCGGGGGAAGCGGAAGAAGGCCAGGTCGGACTGGGTGCTCTTGCGGGTGCAGTTGGGAGCCGCACAGAAGTTCGGCATGGTCCCCCGGCTTGGCGCCGCTGCCCCTTTAAATCCGCGGGCCGGAGGGAGGAGGGGGGGGGGGTGTGTATGTGGGGTGGAGGAGGAGGAGGAGGACGGGGGGTGGGGAGGGAGGAAGGCGGGGGGTGGGGGGGAAGCGGCTCCACACTGCTGTGAGCGGCCGGGAGGATTCACCGCCGCCCTCCGCCGGGACAAGGGCCGCCTCCTTCCCACAATGCACCGCGCCCCGGCGGCCGGGGGGGGGCGGTGCGCATGCGCCCCCGGGGGCGGGGCGCCGCGCCTGCGCCTGGCGGAGCGGCTCGGCGGCGGCGCCGCGCATGCGCAGAGGCGCGGGTGGCGGCAGGGGCGGCCTGCGGGGACGGCGGCGCCTGCGTACCTGTGCGCCGTTCAGTGTATTTACCTTAAAAACGAACCTAGGGTGTAGAATGAGGTGGTAATCTCGACGTCTTGTCTGTTTTCTTCTGTTCTGCTTTTTAGGAAGGTGTCACTCCGCAGCCCGGATGGATAATGAGAGAAACCACGAGGGTTTTAAGCAATAAAGTGATCAAACAGGGAGTATACCGAGTGTGGTGGCTTTGCCAGGTCTGTCATGGGTAAAAATGAAAGCTTAGAAAAAAGAAACAGGAAACTGGAGAGTTGGGAGAAGAAAAAGACTCATTCAACAAATGCGGCCTGCTGGTAGTTTGATAAAGCAGCTGCGAAAGGTATAAATGCTGATGGCATGTGATGATTGTTTCAGGTGTAATGGTGCTATGGTGTAAGAATTAAGCTTTGATACATCTTTTATGTATCTTTAAAATCACATAAAAAGCATCCTGACATGGTGTGTAGAGTCATGGTTTAGAGGTGGACCAGGCAGTTAGGTTAATGATTGGACTCGATGATCTCAGAGGTCCTTTCCAGCCTTAATGATTCTATGATTTGTTGGGCTTTAGGAAGCATAATCCAAATATGTGAAATAGCCAAAGTGCGTGTCTTTTCAAAAAAGTGCATAATGAAAAAAAAAATGACTCATTGGATTCCTTTTGGCTGGCTTAAAACCTTGTAAGCTCTTTTGTTTAGTATGAGTAGGACAAAAGCTGTCTTTTCCATGAGGACGCCTTGTCATCAAGTGCCCTTCAGACTTGGAGTCTCAAAACATATTTCAATGGACTGATTTCAGTAACATCAATTTATTTGGTGTTAATTCTTTGCCAGAATTCTAACTCGGGCAGGTAGCTGAGTTCATTCCTTTTAAGTCGTTTTGAGTAGTCATTTAAGCCAATGCTAAAGATAAGTTTAGCTGCACCTGACTGCTTTCACCTTACTGGGCAATCACCAACGTTCATATACAGTGCACTGCATAAGGAAGTTAATCAGATAAGTAACCTTATTTTAAATACACTTGTTTTCCGTAAGGTTAGATTTAATTCAGGTAACTGCCACCTGATTGCATAAATGTTCATGCTGATGCAATGGAACACAAAAAAGAGAGCAGGATCATTTTCAATTGCAGTAATAGTTTAGGAGCATGATTGCATAATATTAGTATGAATTTTAAAACACTTAAAACCTGTTTCAGTAGGAAAAAAATACTTCTTCACCCTTAAATAATAAGAAAATTGTGAGTATCTTCTGCCCAAGACTGAAGGGCCTTTTCTCCTTCAAATTGATTCACCAAACAAAAGCACGTGCGTGCTGAAACTCCTAAGGGTTCTGAACAAGCAAAACCAGAACGGTATAATGTCAGTATTAAAAAGAAATTAACCATGGCACGTATCTCTGAACTGCTGCTTCTGACTGAAGCTTCTGTTGATATTGCATCTTTTGAGTCACTGTACAAGCATGTTAGGGCTGTTATCTTCTAAATGTGTATATATTTGCATATGAGCTTTCCTAATGAAATGAATGCAATGACTTGTGCATAAAGTTAACTTACTGAAGTCTGCTGGATGATGTTTTTTATGTGGAGACTCATTTTTAAGTGATTCCTATGTAGTGGAAAGAAAATGAACTTCATTATTTTCAAAACCAAACAATACTACTAGAAGCCCATTATTTTTAAAGAAAATTAGTTTACGTTACTACTTAGATGGAAATTCCAAAAATTAGCTTCTGTTGTAGAGTACAGAAATCACCAAAACCTGTTTTTTCCTGCAGAGTAGCCTTTGAAATGTACATACATAATTTGTATGATGATGATTTTGTGTCTTAAATAATCCTCCAGATTATCCAAGTATTGCTCACAATATATTTCCAAGTGTGTCTGTCTGTTGTCTGTTGACATTGAATAGGGATTTTAGACTGTATTAGTAGTGTTGTACATATAATTTGTATTCTCTGGATAAATTATTCTTAAAGGAGTTCTATGTGTTCGCATGGATTTTTTAATTGCTTTATTTCTCCGCTGTGCCTTTAAATCCAGGATTCTATATCACGTAACAGTGGTTGTAAAAGAACCTCTTTAATGTACTTCTGGAAATGAACGGCATGTCTCTTTCCCAGGGTGAAAGTCGGTATGCCTTTATTTTCCGATTGTACTGTTTAAGTACGATTGTGTACTCCTGCAGGTTTCCTGCTATTAAAAGTTTATTCGCGAGACAATATTTGAAGTCTGAAACACTGTCATGGCTCTTATGCTGTTACATTCTCTTGCAAGTTCTACAGCCCCATTGTTGTTGGGATAACCTGTCTGTAAGAACTAAGCGGACATCAGGTTAATCCCACAGAGGTATTTTTGTAGATCTGTATCCATGCTCCCTTTGAGACCTGCTGAACTTCGCAATGACGGGATGAAAACCAAGTTGCTTATGTCCAGGGTTTGCCTACAGTTCTGGAGAACAGAAGGCAAAGGTGGGGAATAACTGTGTTTTGCACACTGTGTGAGCGAGGACCTCTGAGACTATGCGAGTGCACGCGGAGTATGCAGTACTAGTGACGAGTATGCAACTTAACTCCGACCCTAAGTTGGAGTAATGCAGCATCCAGGCTCATCCCTCATGGTTATTTTTTTGCAAATGAAAGCAATGCCTGTTATGATATTCAAGGGTTATCAGACCAAATTCCCATTGCATTTTCCCTATTTCACAGGGATCTTTTTGGGTTTTGTTTTATTTTTTTATGATTCTGATTCAAAGAATGTGATTTTCATAAGTTTTGTATCAGGTTTTCAATATGACGAAATCCAGAGGGCTGCTGGCTTTGCAGCCCTGTACTTTCATGTGAGGGTGTTGTTTGTGTCCAAATGACATGGTTTTGTGCACAGGCACAGCTTTCCAAATGACCTGTACTAAGCGATTTACTCATAGCCGTCTGTATTCTGGCCTACAGCTGCTTCCCTCCCTGCATAGGAAAGCAGCTTTCTAAATTGCAAGCAACTGCTCTGAGTCCAGTCCTCGCTTCCAGCTGAGCTGCCGCAGTTTCTGAAGCGTTCAGCCAGCCCAAGCAGATGATTACAGCCTACCCTGCTGCTCTGTGGGCACATGCTAACAGAAAGACAAAGACATTTATATCACCGTGAAGGAGTTAAAGTGAGGGAATCTGAGTCATTTTTTATTTTCCCTATTTGCTTGCCCCGACCCAGGGGTGACAGGTTGTCTTTATTTGTCTGCACGAGCCTTGCTAACCACTGGTATCAAGATCAACCTCTTAAAAAGTACATGAATTTTTCCCAAAGTTTCAGTGAAGGCTGCGCAGTGACAGAGATGTTACTGATGGTGGCTTGCAAACTCAGCACCAACTTGCTTTCCTTTTCTGTTGCTATTTTCACCCTGCAACAATACTGGATGTTTAAGTAAACTTTCATTTGCAAGGTGTTCCAGGATCAATAGAATTTCTTGAATTCAGGGCACAGCAAATGAATAGGATCCTTCAAAAACAGTTGGGCTTAAAGAGTTTATAAATGATCATATTGCTAGGAAAACCAAGGTCGATGGTTGTCCAGATAAGCAAATGCCTAGTTTCATTGGCCATTAGGTAATTACGATCGTTAACTGTTTATCCTGTTGTCTGTGGAGCTGCCTTTGTTGTCCCATCTGCGGAGTGATCGAATACATCCTTCACAGTTGATATGTTTGCTTGCTTCCCCAGCATTTATGTAGCCCATCTAGCCTTGTAAAAATCTTTAGCCCAAATCAGGAGCAAATCATTCACTGATGAGTTCTCTTGAACTTCCAAGCAATACACAATACAATGGGTTGGAAGTGCAGCTGGAGGGAAAAAGTGCAAGCTCCCCTAAAATACCACACAAATCAGGTCCTAGTGTGGCTGAATTCTGCTTAATGCTAATCTGGGACATGTTCTTTGGATTGTGGAAGTACGCTAGAGTTACCGATGGTCTGTAATGCACGTATGTGACCATAGATAAGGACAGAACTTGCACGGCGTAGCGATAACTTTAATACTTTGCCTTATTCCCACGCTTTCTATTCTGAGAAGCGCCTTTGCTTCCTTCCCAGCAAGTTTATACATTCTTCACCAATACGGCATGCTACAAAGAGGATGGAGGTTTGCATCTGCCTCCCTAGATTGCAGAGGGTACCGGCTTTAACTCGCTCTTTGATATGCCGCAGAATGACACAATGAAGGTTTTTCTTCATTATCCGAGGTTATATAATCAAGTTTTTGCCTCAGTGTAGCAAAGTGTTTAAATAGGTGCTCAGCTCGATGCACGGTGGCGTTTTGATGGATTTAAGCCTTGCTGAATTTAGGTACTTGCAGCATTGAAGCTCTTATGATTTGTACAATAAATACATATTTTGAATATAATACGTATTACTTACAATAGGGGGGGGAATCTCTATTAACTGGCAACACAAAGCTATCTTCAGTGAAAGCAGTTGAAATATCTTTGCGGATTTAAATACAAATAGTCCTGGGTGACAATCTCTGTATCTGACGAGGCTGTATATAAAAGGCTCCTCTGGCAAGCTGCCAGCGCCTAAATGTTGCTGAGGCTTCTGCTCTTATCTTCACCAGGAGAAAAAATGTGACGGGGAAAGCGTTTGAGGAGGAAGAGGGAGTTTAGGAGTGGTCTGAGGGCGATAGAATTAAATTAAAATAGAGATGCTTGTGTCAGGAAAGGGTATCGAGTCACTGAATAACCTCTTAAGAGAAGTGGAAACTCCGTTGGTTAGGCCATTTAACTTGGAAATAAAAAAAGACCGAGATGTAATTTAACTTCTGTTAGAATCCAGGCCATTTCTCTCTTATGCAAGACATGGAAGATACTTTAAACCATCTTTAAATTCCCTAAAAATTTAAATTACCTACAATGTTGCATTTATCTTAGTATAAAAGCATAGTGGGTTTCTTACTACTTTTCTCAATTGCTGGCAGGCTGATATAAATAACATTTTTTTTCCCTTGATTTTCCAATTTTACTTTTGAAATTACCAACTTAAGACTCTTGGAAGCTGAAAATTCACCGTTTGTGGCAGAAAAGAGGCAGCTGCGGTAGCTGTGCACGGTTCTCATTTAGTACCAAGCTGATGTGCCTCTCTTCTACCCCAGAAAGGCTGCTCTGAAGAAAAAGGATTATTTCGGAGTCTGTATCAATCAGGTTGTAGCGATGCGAGTGGAGATGCAGTTAATAATCCAGCAAGAACCGCAGCGAGGCTGCTGTGCTCGTTTCCTACGAGCCCCCGAAGAGCTGAGAAGCGCAGCTTTGTCCTGCTGACCTGGGCTGCATACAAATCACCTAATCCACGTGAAAAAATCCCTCCTCCTCCCTTGGGCCAGCTCACTGCTGATACTTCCAAGCTCCAGCTCATTGTCTTCCCTCTTCCATTGTCTTAGGGGATAGAAGGAAATGCGGTGAGACATAGATTATTCTGTAAGTTCCCAGAAAGTTTAATTAATTAGACCAGTGCTTGTAATTGATGAGAATCATCTTATTTAAGCTGATGGGGGATCTGAGGATGTGAGGTCGCAGAGAACATAATACAAAGTAGGAATGCTTGGTGGTCGCTATATTTCTTTCCCTTACTGGAAGGAGGAATAAATTTTGCTTAAATGCATATAATTGAGCAAATTTTTAAAAAGAATACCCAGCAGTATGCTGTTATAATTAATAATGCGTGGCTTTTGTGTATCACCGTCTGTCATTAGTTTTTAAAATGCTTTATAAAAGCGGGAAACGGAGGCAGAAGAGAGGTGATACAACTCGTCCGGGGTTGCTCAGTAGGTCACCGTCAGATGAAGAATCCTGCAGGTCCTGATGAGTCCCAGTTTCATCTCTGCTGGCTGTGACAGGAAAGCTAAGGGTGAGCCCTTAACACATTTAGAGCTATGGTACCAGCCTAATATCACCAAGCTACAAAAATTCAGTGATTTACTACTTGAGGCTGTTTTAATGATGTGAGTTCTTAGCTTGCCTCACCTGCAAAATAAAATGGCTTATTACAAATTATTTTTACCTTGTGGTTTTTTACGCTGTTGAGCATTGCCTCCTTAGGAAACAATGAAAAGTTGCTGCTATCGGCAAGTTTCTCTCTTGTTTTGCTTTCTGAACAGTCAAAGTGCTCTGTAATTTTGGGCTTCCTTAACTGATGACTCAGAGCCCGAGGATGTAGGTAATGAGAACTAAGAAAGTGATTAATGTCTGGAAGGCAACTAAGGCTAGAAAAAATGCTGCCATTTTCACATTCGGCGTTTTCCCCCTTCACTCACAATGAATTTGTTTATTTTATATGAATTTACTGAGAAAATTTCACCTGTGGGACACTTAGCCATTTTTCTGTATTAATGAAGTAAGCCTAAACCATATTGTCTTTATTTTCATTTTTTTTTTTGGTATATAACTGGAACACTCTTGACATTTTATTCATCAGACAGAAAGAAATGCTGTCAAGCCTCAGCCTCCTCCGGGTAACCTCCCTGGATTAGGCTGGAAGATCCAAGCTGGCTGCGTGCAGTCATTCTGAGTCCAGATAACCTTAATTTAATCTGCTGGAAAGATCCGTGCTGCTCCTGGGACCGGTTAGGGCTTCGTGACTGAAGAAGACCCTCCTGACCAAAGCCTGCTGGGCTCAGGGGTAGCTCTGGTGCATCCGCTGGGACTCATCTCCGCTTCTCTGCAGGGACAACCTTGGTGGATCCAGCCCAGTTGATCAACCACTGCAGAGCTCTGGCCTTGCTTCAGGTTACTTAGGCTTTTCAGGACTCATTATTGATGTGGTTTGGTTTTTTTTTTTCATTCTCCATGGTATATCAGCCCTCCCATTTTTATGGGTAATAGAGAATCGATCGGAGGTTAATCTGAAGTAAATGGCAACGGTGCTGCCAGAACTACAAGCAGAATGTGGCCTTCGGACTTTCTGGACCTCTCTCGCATGTTTCCAAGTCTGGGTCTTCATCCTTAATAAAAATAAGAAGTATTCTGGGAAATCATCTTACGACATCTGCAGAAACACAGCAATCGCAGCTTCAGACACTTCATACATAACTGCCTCATTTTTTACATCTCTTTTTTGTTGTGTCTGCTGAAGGAAATGAAGCGTTTACCATTTTCTTGAGTACATACATATGCACGTACATGAGTGTCAGTGTGTGTCTGTCCACCTTGCCCATAATAACTTTTGATCCCATTAGCTAGTTTCATCCACATTTGAAAAAAACCTAAAGATCTAAAAAAAATACTAAACTGATCTAATTTTTAATGACTATAGCTGCTGAGCAGGGCTGAGAAAATATTTGTGCTCTCTCCGAGCTGCGTTGTTAGGAGAGATTTCACTGGAGAGCGTGTATCAGAGTACACAAACTTGAAGAAAACATTGAGCTAAAATCTGCACCTTAGTAGATAAATTCTCTTAAAAAAAAAAAAGAGGTTTTGGTAGTTTCTTGCTCATGGAATGATTTATTCTACAAATATAAGGGTCAGCTGTTAAGCACCTCAGATGCGATAAAACTGATCCTCTGCCGGAGCATCACAGTTAGAGCTGACGAATAAACCTCGAAAAGGTGATTTTATTCTGGGAAGCGGCGAGGCTGTCCTGCCTGTTCCTATTGACCAGAGTAATCCACCTAAAAGACACATTTCCAGACCGGTTTGCAGTGGTGTCTCTGACCTGCAAAGGAAAACTTCAACTTCTGGCACTACCCTGGTCTGCATCTTCCTCAGTTCTGTGCAAAGCTGAGGACGTTTATTTTTATTAGGTTATATTACGCGGAGATGATGCTCCTTGCCTTCAGCTGGTTCTTGTTTAGGAAGGCGTTAAAAAAGAAGGAAAATTGTTCCAACTCTACTGTTCAGCTTAATTGTTTTCAAGTACTTGAGATTTACACCGCTGTGAAGAGCAATGGGAAGTTGCAAGTGAGAAAATGTTCATCAACGATCACGGGGAAGAAACATTTTTATCTGTAGTTAGGTGGAAATAACAGCACTTGGACGTCTGGAAATAGGTGTTGCGATTCAACACACACCATCCGTCCGCCTTGTCTTCACCTCAGCAAACGTCCAGCTGTTTCTGACATTTTGAAAGCAAACTATAAAATGAGATTTTCTGGGAGAGAGCAGACAAGGAGGAGCCCTGCCCTCCTCATCACCACACCGGCCGGCCCCAGGGCGCCCGTTCGCCTTGCGAAATCAGAAAGCCTGGGAGATGAAGCGTGGAAAACAAGCGCCTGCAGCAAAAATGAAGCCCTGTGAGATGGAGACCCGATAGCAAAAGCTCATCCTGAAGCGGCTTTAGTGTGATTTTCCGGCAGTTGCCTTGCAGACACTTTAATGGAGCAGATATTTTTTGCTTCCTCGCAGCAAGACGCAGCCACAAACAGATAGATGCATTGTTTTTCAGCTTCGGCTGCACCCCCGAGATATTTACTTTTCTATTTCTGATCTGATCTAAGGACTTTGAAAGAGAGATAATGACTGCTTTTCTTAGAAATCTGCAGAAAAAAAAGTTATAATCACTGCTATATATAAAAGAGCTGCCGGGCCCAGGGCTCCGAATTCGGTGCTGGTGGTTTTTGGGAGTAGGTGGTTGCTCTGCGCCCTGATGAATTACCACAAGGAGCAAAAAAAAAACAACCCAGAGCGGTTGTGGATGTGCCTTTAGGGCGTGGATTTTATGACCTTATTGTTTGCACAGAAGCGTGGTGACTACAGCCCTACGCGGCACCGCGCGTAAACTGGTGCCGGTTTGAAGTCAGAAAGCTGGAAACGGCCAAATGACGTCAGGGCTGATGTCAACCCGGACAGATTTTTGTGCAGAAGCGGCGGTCAGCCGTTAAATGCCTAAAGTTTAGGGGTACGTGGGCTGCGTTTAAACCACGCCGCGCTTGCGGCTGGTCCGCCCCAGCCCCGGGCGGACAACGCGCGAGGCTTTTTGTCCCCTCTCGCCGCCCGTACCCGGCCGCCGGGCCATGGCGGGACGGCCGGCGCCGCTTCCCACCGCGTCGACAAACGCCGAGAAGACTACAACTCCCAGCCGCGCCCTGCGCCGCCGCGCATGCGCGACGCGCCCCCCCGCGCCATCTTGGCAGCCGCTTCTTCCATCTCCTCACTCGCGGCGGGTGGTGGCGGGGGAGGGTGGAGACTACAACTCCCGGCGTGCGCCGCGGCGGCCGCGCATGGGCAGTGCGTCCCGCCGCCATCTTGGCCCGGGGAAGCGCTGCCGCCGCCGCCGCCACTAAACAAACCCGAGAGCGGCACCGGGGGGGAGGAGGGGCCCTGCCGCCGAGGAGCCTTTCGATGTGCCGGGCACGGCCGGGAAGGTGGGTCCCGCTCCTCGGCAGCGCCCGCCGCGGCTCCCCGCCTTGCCTGGGGCGCTTCCCCTCGGGGAGAGGGGCAGCTCCCCCTTCCCTGGACGGCGGGGACCCGCCGTCTCCTCACGGGCCCGGGCCCGCGCCCCGTCCCCCGCCTGCAGGCCGCCGGCGCTGCCCCTCCGCGGGGAAGCGGCCGCCGCCCGCTCGCTCCCTGCCGCCGGCGGGGGCCCCGGGGGCGGCTGCGCCCCGAACCCGGGGGGGGACCCGGCAGCCGCTGGCTCCCGCCGGTCCCCACCCCCCGCACCGAGGGCCGGGGGAGTCCCCGGGTGGCGGCTGCCGCCTCCGGGCGCCCTTGGGGGAGATCCTCCCTCCTTCCAGCCCCGCTTTGGAAGGTGCGACGGCGCCGGGGCTTTTGTTCCCGGTGCTCGCCACCCCCCCCCGCCGTGTTCCCTGCCCGGGGAGCGCGGCGCGGCCGCGGGCTGGCACAAACCGACTCGCCCCGCTCGCCTCCGGCTCCTCTTTTTTATCTTTTTTTTTTTTTTTTTCCCCTTATTATCCTCCTTGCAACGGGGAGATGCTCCCTCCTTCCCCGCCACCCCCGGAATCTCGCCGCGATGCGATCGGGCGAGGGGGTGTTCCCGTGTTTGGGTTTTTTTGGGGGCTGGTGTCGGTACGTGGAAAGCAAATTTTCACGGTGTTTTTGCCATTCTGTCATATAATAGGCTAGTGCTAAAATGCGTTCCCCGGGGGGAAGGGGGGCGTGCGGTTAGCTGGAAGAGTTCTTATAATAGGTGCTCTGTGCATAAAGAGAGGGAGGAGACTTGGAACATCAATTCGGAGAGCGTTTCAGCATGAAAAAAGGCTTGGGAAGGAGATAGGAAACTCGGTAAAAAGGCTGGGGTGATGGATCTGAGCAAGAGAGTATAGGAAGTCCGTGCCCTTGTGAAACTGCTGAATTCCTGCATGGCAGAGCATGCCATTACAAAGGTTGGAGCAGGGATGGGAGCGAACCTGTCGGTGGAGTTGGGAGCAGGCTGAGGAGAGTTTACATTAATCGGCTTGGGAAATCAATAAATGATGGACTTGCACTTACTGCATTTATATTCCTTTTTCAGCGAGGCTGAGCTCTGTGGGAGCACAAACACAAGGGAAAGATGCCTGTGGTGTGGCCAACTCTTCTGGATCTCAGCAGAGATGAATGCAAGAGGATCCTTCGCAAACTGGGTACAGTAAGATGCAATTTGTGGGTCTGTATGTTTGCCCTTTTAAGATTTGCCTGCCTGCTGCTTCCATGAAATACTTTAATATGTCTACAGGCAACTTACAAGTCATTTCCTGCATTTTGCATGTGTCATTGGTTTGACAGCCCTGGCTTAAAATGATGTTTGGCAGATGCTCTCTGCCTGAGCAAAATGAATAGAGCAGAATTGTTTTGGTTTGGTAGAACCATGGATGTCCTGGTCCATCTCTGCCTCGATCTTGCAGTGTTGCATTGCTGTTCTTTTTCCGACTATTAACATGCAACAGGATACTCTGTGAGAGGAGGGTCTTCGTTTGTCTTTCAGTTCTGTGTTAGGCACCTTTCTGTACCAAAAAAATCACGGAACCCTGGTTTAATTGACACGGTGTAAAGTAGTAAAGGTATTATCGTAAAGACTTGAAACAGGAGAAAAAAAAAATTGTGGTGGTCTGTGATTTGCAGTTACTCAGATTATCAGGGAAGTGTGAAAACAAGGTTCTCTCTTTAACTGTCATAACAACAGGAGCTTTTTGCATTGTTTCAAATGTCTTTCAATATCTGAGACCCCCTGCCCAACAGATATATATTGTGAGATTTTTTTGTGCTCTGTCCTTGTAAGTACATGTGTACAAGGAGACATGCTTTTGTATTTTGGAAGGTAATAAAAATATTTGCTCTTCCCTCACATCCCCTGTTGGCTGCCACAGGAGAGAGAATCCTTTGTTAGACCATTGATCTGATCTTGCGCAGTCGTTTTTGAGTTCTTAGAGCTGAATTTCTTTTTATTTAGTTAAGGATTTTTTTGCCAGTTAAATGATGTGTAGTATTAGAAGGGAAAAAAACCTTAGATTTCAGGCTTTCTTCTGAGGAGCATAATCTAAGAGATGATGTCAGGAAGAAAGTTGAGACTGCCTCTAACTTCCTGTGACAGTCAAATCACAGCTTTTCTCATTCTCATTTTACTTGAATGTTAAAAGATGATGTGCTGTACTTCTTAACTGTGCCAAGCTTCTCGTACGTCACGAAGCCATCCACTTGATTTTCTGAGAGTTGAGAATTTATTTTCCCTCGCTTTGCCCTTTTTATTTCATTTCTTGGGAGTCTGGGATTTGTGTTCTGTTGAAACAGACGTTGACGCAGATGTTGCGCACAACATTGCAACGAAGCTGTACATCCATTACGGTGACAGCCCTAGGTCTTAAGCGAGGCTCAAGAAGTACGAAAACTAGGAGAAAGTGCAGGATACCGAAAGATTTGGACTGGCTCTGTGCTACTAAATTTTGTTAACGTAGCTCTGCTGGCTAGGAGCGTGGAAAAAAAAAAACAACTTCCCAGCCCAGCTGACGGCGGTGTGCTGGCAGAGCCCTGCTGGTGCAGCTGAGCCAAACAGAACTGCAGCTACACCTCCTTCAATGACATAACCTAGGCTGACAGGAAAAAAAAAAATAAAAAAAAATTATATATTTTTTGTAATTTGCTGGCATGAGCTGTGTCCCCACAAGGGGGCCCTGCCAGCGTAACAGAGGATCAGAGCATGTAGCAGCCGTGTCTCTTCTAGGGTAGAGAAGCTCTCGGTTTAAACAGAGGCACCACAAGACTGGAGGGGGAAGGAGCACGGGCAGTGCGAGCAAATAGCTGTCTGACAGTCATATCCAGCGATATTCATCGGCTTTATAGAGTCCCGCTTTGCCATCTCTCAGCCCAACATCTTATTTGGTTGACCATTCAGCGGTAGCGGGGTGATCCATAACGAGTGAAATGCAGTGGTGTAGGTGAGGCTGAAATGCATCCCGAGGTGTGCAATACCGAGCGTTGTTCTGCAGCGTTCGTGGTTTATAACTGAATAAAGGGATGATGGTAGCACCTTACACTTGAAATGATGGTATTTATTTGTGAAACCTCTTTTGGCCGTTTGATGTGTTTCGTGTTGGAAAGAGAGCACACCAGTTAGCGATTGCTATGTAGACATAAGGGTGAGGAAGCTAGTTATAGCTGTTCTGTAATCTTTGCTAGCTTCTAAAAAGCTAGAATGTGCCTTTTTAAAGCTCTGGTGTAGAGGATCTCTATTAAAAATGCAGAAAGGGAAAAAAAAAAATCTCTCCTTGCTAAATAATTATACGGTTGTATGTGAGAATTACTTTATGTTGTTAACAGAGGAAAATAATTAGTATCTTAAATATTGTAACATGGTTGTCTAAATAAATGTTGATATTAGTAATAACCATTGCATTAATTAGCAAATGTTTTATAACTGAAGCTGTAAATGCTTCTGTAGGTCACTCAGCATCCTTGTGCAGGCTGCATAGTTAACCAAAGCAACTCTGCTTTGTGTTTTGTCTGCTTAATCAGGACAGGAGAGCAGGACTTCTTTTCAGCACAATTCCTTGATTTGATTTGTAAATTAGCTCTTTGGAATCCTAATCTGAAAGCTTTTCAGAATAGCATCAGTCTTTCTTTTGCAGCAAACTTCAGAGGTGTTAGGTTTTGGCCTGCCCCTTTTATTCTTGCCTTTGGTTAACTGGGATCTGTTGTGGGGTTGGTTTGGTTGGCTGCTGAAAGGCACCTATGGAAATATGGAAAGAATTTGTGTTTCTGGTTTAAAGCAGGAGTTTCAGTTACCTGAAGTTTTCAGTTGCCTTAAACTGTGTTAAGCTTAGAATAGCAAGTCATTCTTTGGCAAATGAGCAGACTCCATTATTTGCATTAGGTGTATTTTCACCCTGCTTAGAAGGACAAAATTCAGAAGTTTCAGTAGCCTTTAACTATACTATTTTTTTTAAAACACCGATGGCATGACATTTCCGTAGGTCACCTGGAATTATAAATTGATGTTAAATTGGAGTTGTGTTTTTGTGAGTTAATCTTTGTGATGGCCCTACATTTAAGAATAGCTGGATTGTTTCTTTTGTGTTGAGCAGGTTTAATTCAGTGTGTTGCACTCTTTTCAGATTCAAGCAGTTGTACATATCAAGTAAATGGGCATAAAAGATTACGATGATCGTATTTAACAAAGTAGAGCTGATGTTCTCTGTGCTAATTAAGGAAAAGCATTAGGAAAAAATCAGTTGCTCTTTTGATAGTGTATTTCTTTTTCAAGCCAAGCTTTTCCATGGAACTTTTAATAATGGTATCTTTTAAAGATTTTTCTTCTCCTGTTTCTAGAGAATTCTGAGCTACTCTCCAAATTTGGGGACTGTTTCTTCAACCTTTCTGGCTGAACTGTCAGCTCAGAGAGAGCTTGAAATATTCGGTTGGGTTTATAAACTACATAATCCTCCGTGGTGATACAATTGTTCCATAGAAAAGCTGTGTGCTGCAGAGTAATTGACTGAGAGAGTTCTACATCATCAATCTCTTTTGAAAAACACTAAATAATTGAAAGGCATGTTCCTTTTAATGATTTTGAAAATTAATAGAATACTGTCAGTAATACTGGAAATAACATTTTTTTTTTTTTTCCTTTGCTGTGAGCATTAAATAGAAATACTGTTTGCTCTAATTCTTCAGAACTGGAGGCATATGCAGGTGTCATCAGTGCCTTACGTGCACAGGGAGACCTTACGAAAGAGAAGAAGGATCTTCTTGGAGAACTCTCTAAAGTGCTTAGGTAACCCTGGCCTTTTTCAAATAAGACCAATGACCTGTTTTCTGTTAAGGTATTGCGTGCTTTTTCTATCACTAGTATCACAAAGCACATCTTAATTTAGAGAAGTAATTCTCCATCTTGTGGAGGTTTGATTCCTATCCTGCTTTGAGTTTTTAGTAAGGAAAACAACTGTGCTTCTGTGATTGGAGCTTTGCTGTTTTGTTGGTGTTTTAGGAGATAATGAGTGTTAGAATCCTTACAGCTAACTCAAGAGTGTACGCTAGCTTGGAGTTTCGTCAAGGTAGGACTTCAAGGTCTTTGGGCCCAAGTTACATCAAGAAAGAACGCTGCATGTTCTGTGCAAATTTTTCTACTGTGTGTTTTAAATTTATTGCCCTCATTAGGAGGTTGGATTCTAGCTGTTTTGCAGGGGCACCCTATGAACAGTAATGTTCTTTTTATTCTTCTGTAATATTTGTGAACAATGATACATTCATTCTTTCTGACTGTGATAGAAGAAGTTAAGTGTCAATCTCTTAAATGTAAATGCCTGTTCCCTTTTGTCTCTTGAGTGGATTATTCATAAGTTTCATTTTAGCTCGAAGTTTTAGATAAATGTTCATGTCTCCATCTGACTAAAATATATTGCTATTTTCTTTAATAGTATTTCAACGGAGCGACATCGTGCCGAAGTTCGGAGAGCAGTAAATGATGAACGACTAACGACTATTGCACACAAGTAAGTTATAGGTAATTTTCTGCGTGATTTCCAAAGGTACCATTTGGAAAATCCGTTCTGCCTTGACTGAGTGATAGAACTTTGAAGATTGATGGTGTTCTAAAGAAGAGTAGTTAAAACAGTGTATGGATGAAGGAATTACTGTATCAGATTTACATCAGGGAACTAGAAACAGTTATTTAGTACCGTCGCATTCTGGATCTGAAGGCATCCCATTCACTGTACAACATAAGAAACAGTCTTTTGTCATGAAGAGCTTTCTGTAAGATGGACCAGAAGAAACAGAGAGTAGAGAAAACAGAGGAATCCATAAGCAGGATAAACATATTTGCTTTATTATTTTTTGTTTTACCTGTAATTTTATTTAAATCTGGAAAGGTTATATTGAGAGGGACTTAACTACTTAGACAGACAACGTGAGGGAAAGAGGTGGTAGAGATTGGTGGAAAACAGTGTATCAGCACAGAGGGGAAAAAATGGTCAGAGTAAAACTGCAGCAAGCTAACCGATGACATCAGTGTCCACTGTTCTCTGCTTGATGCAGCTGCTGTGCTGGCATCAACTGGGCTGGTTCCTCCTTGCGTTTGCTTTCGCAAGCTGCACATGATTTTGAGAGGTGGAGAGGAGCAAGAGGGCAAGTGCTTACGTATCTTTGGTAGTTACCTAACAGTCTTACTGTTAAGAGCTGGATTGTAAGTGTCTGTATTTTTCTTTCTTTTTCTGTGTTATAAGCATTGATTTTTTTAAGTTTGACTCCTGTAGCTTAGGTGTTATGGGGAGGACAAAAAAGGAAATCATAGAAATAGCAGGCTGTGTGGAGTTAGCAATTGTCTGATCCGAGACTCGCCAAAATCAGCATACTGTTTTAGTGCTGCAGAAGGACATTTAGCATTTTAGTGTTTTAATGTTCAAGTTTAAAGAGTTACAAATAGGCTGTTCACAAAACAAAAACCACCAAGTTCCTTACGCTTCTTTAAAGAAAGGGGGAAAAAAAAAAAGCAAAACATTTAATTGTCAAATCAGGATTCTTTTCTTGAATCAGGTATCCTTTTTAAGTAGTGGTTCTGGTTTTAGCACTTCACAGAACAAGCCCAAAGTTTGTCCTGAGGTGTTGAACTTCAAGCAGATGAGATACTATAATCCAGACAAGGTGCTATTGTGAAGTGCTGCACCTCTTTATTTTTCCTGTGGTAATGCTTTGTAAGCGATGGTTGGTAATATAGTATTTGACTTAAATAATTCTCTAACTCATTAGGAAAGCTGACTTTGCTAGCTTTGCTATATGCAACATTTGTAGTCTTATTTTTTATTTTAAAAATGTATTTTTACCTCAGTTGATGTAGCTCTGCTTATACTGTATGAATATGTAAGAAGAACGCTGAAGCGTATCAGGATTTAACAACAGAGCAGATCCTCTGCATTTTACGAACTAATTTGTGGTACCTTTTGCTGCAACTTGCTTGTAGTAGTTCACGTGAGAAGTTGTTTTTCAGAATACATTAATATATTAAATGGGTTGATTTGCTTAAGAACGTAACAGCGTTGAAAAATAATTTGCCATTTTGGTTTTGCTGATTTGACAAATGACTCATGTAAAACAGTCATAAACAGAAACACTTCTCCATCTAGATAAGAACAACATTTTTTGGAACCATTCTAGTTTGTGTGTAAGTACTAAGGTTAAGAGAAAATGAGAGCAGCAGGCTGGTTTCTGTTGAGGAAGATGCACGGGGTGTATTTAAATCATTTAATGTTCTGTTACCTTGTTTGGGACTACTTTAATAAGCCTGAGAAACTTTTCTGTTCAGGTAGAACAAGATTTGTGTTAGAAGCCAAGGGTTTTCCCTTGTAACATAATCAATTTCTGTAGTCTTATGAAATCTATTGGATGTCTAGGTATTTTTGTCATCCAGAAGTAGAGAGTGTACCAACTCTATCTGAACAGTAACTAACCTAATACAGGGGTTTTGAACATGCCATCCACAGACCTCTGGCCCTTTAAGGGCTCCGTAAAACAAAACAGTAAAAGAAGAAGCAATGCTTAAATTTTCTATGCGAGGATTTCTACATCAGGTGGGAACAATGTAAGGGCTTTCCCGAAATGAAGAAAGTTGAAGATTATTGCTCTAGTATGCCTTTAGAAACTGCCCTTTAGACTTTCACTGTTGAAAAAAGGCACTTAAATAAGAGTACTGAGTATTTTGCAAACTCAGCAGAATACTTACAGAATGTGCATTTCTATTTAGTATGTCTGGACCAAATAGCTCTTCCGAATGGTCTATAGAAGGTCGTCGACTGGTGCCGCTGATGCCACGGCTGGTTCCACAAACAGCTTTTACTGTTACTGCTAATGCTGTTGCCAATGCAGCTGTTCAGCACAACGCATCTCTTCCAGTTCCTGCAGAAACTGGAAACAAAGAAGGTGAGAGAAAGCCGGGATTCTACTGCAATCTATGGGAATATAAAAATAATGTCACAGTATAAATTGCTAACTTAGATTTTTAAGTGTTAGATATTTTTTAAAAAAAATCTGGATCATTCTTATTGCACAGTATTCATAGAAATATGAAAAAATTTTATTTTTTTTTTTTAAAAAAAGATGCCTTTGCAGTATCTGCAGCATAAATCTGACAGCTTCATGTTAGTGAGCATACTAGCAACTGAAGTTAAAAAAAACCGAAATTGCCAGGAAATGAGGGGGAATTACACTGGTTAACTTGTTAAGTTCTGTAAACTGTAAAAACTTGGACCAATGGCTTAAGATTTTGTAAAGTTCTGTAAGTGATGAAAGATGTTTCAGAACACTTTATTGTAAGAACGCAAGTAGGTTTTGGAGAAAGTCAAGAAAATTTTGTTGGTTTTCTTTTTTTTTTTTACTTCAAAGTAAACATACCAAGTTAACAAGTTAAAAGATTGCTTTCTGCTTTCCCTATGCCTTTTAAATAATGCTAGTACACATTCCATCTAACTTGGTTGAATAGGCTCAAATTATGCTTCGTGCAACTAGAGAATGTGTAACACTTCTTGATATAGGCTGTTTTATTCTGGTTTTGTGAGAAATACTGGATCATTGTGCTGTTACTTCTAAGCAACAGTTTAAAAAAGCTGATTAGCAAAATCAGTTGTTCATTACTGAAGGAATATTTCTGGTTTCTTCAACTGGTGTAGCGTTGAGGAGAGGCACTAGCTATTTTTTATCAGTTACCAGTCTAGATGTGGTCATTTACAGAAAAGCAAAAAGATTGAAATACTGAATTAACGCTAAAATGAAAAATAACAAATTGTAAAGTAAAACATGAGGTTAATACGAATAAAAAAATCTAGAATCGGCAGCACAGATTTCTGGGGACGGGAGGAGGGGAGGTTAGGTTTCTGTGGTGTCTTTGAAGGCCATTAATTCCACGGCCATGCTTAGGTCAAACTGGGGAGTATTCAACAGTAACAGGGTTGCAGAGGCAAAGATGTGGATAATGACCCAATAAGTCTTTGGCTTCCATTTCAATTGTTAAAATAGTGATAGAATAATGGGATTCTGCACTTCAGTTATATGGAAGGTGTCTTTTCTCCTCTTCAGTGGTGGTTTGCTATTCCTACACAAGTACCACTTCAACCCCAACATCTACCCCTGTTCCAAGTGGCAGTGTAGCAACAGTGAAGTCCCCCAGACCTGCCAGTCCAGCCTCCAATGTAGTCGTCTTGCCAAGTGGAAGTACTGTTTACGTCAAAAGTAAGTGATACTAGCAACTGATTAACAAAAGGGAAAGAAAGGAGGGACAGTCTTGTGGCTGAAGCATGGACTGAGTTAAATGCTCTGACCTTGGGCAAGTCATTTAATGCCTTTTTGCCTTCGTTTAGTCTAAAGAATGAATTTATTGCTTCCCTTTTTCAGAGAAATTGTGTTCAGGATAAATCCACTGACTGAAAAATGCTGCAGGGAGCAGTAATGGCAAGGACAACAAGAGTGAAAAGTATTTTGAAAATAAAATATAGGAATTGCTGTATATCAGTGGATTTCTAATCCGGCTTGTTCGGAACTTGTCTTTGAGGTGGCTCTGCTGGTTGCTTGTCTGCAGAGGACTTCCCTCTTCCTTCTGCTTAAATAATGCATAGTAGTCACTTATTTGAGTTAGAAAAGGTCCCTCCTTTCCACTTTCACAGTTGACCTAGACTTTTTTAGAATACAGTAGTTTGGCAAGCATTTATATGCTTACATTAACTATGTCTGGCCATTTTGTGACTTACTTGGAAAGGAATCTTAGTGAGACTTGCATTCCTGGGCAACTGTGAAAACTCCATACGAAATCCCACCAGATACCCACCCTCATGTATTTAAATTTGAAAATCCAGGGCATAATGTCTAGAAACAGTCTTTTTTTCTTGTCACCCCACCCCTTCTTTCCTTGGCTAATAAATCGCTAGTTCTAAAAGCAGAATATGTCCTCATACTTATGCCCAGCTCATCAAAGGTAGCTTTATTTAACTGATAATTAAAAATGTTTTCTTCTGTCCTTATTTGGTGTCTATCAAAATGCAAGTGACAAATAAAGATTAATAGTGAAGTTGATAAGTGCTATTTTTATGCTTGCTGTGGATACCTTTAATATTTTAAAAAATATTTTAATCTTTATGCTATATGTGCATGTTTGTATAAACTTCTAGCTAGTCAGAAATTTCACATTGTACATAAATATAATGTTACCTGCAAACCACCATCTTTAATGGCTATATCAGCCCACGGAACCCATTACATTAAGTTTTTTCATTTTTCTGATTTAATGCACTAATCACTCAGCTTTAGTTTAAAGATTCAGGGCAAAATGTTCTTAACCTCTTAAAAATTTAATTTGGACCTCTGTTGAATTATTACATGGTAATGAGTATAAAACCAGTCTAGACACACAATAGAGGGATGAAAGGTTCTCATTTTTATTCTGTCCATCCCTAGATTTCATTTTTTCCCCACTTCGCATGCTTCATTTTTTCTTTTTTTTTTTTTTTTTAAAGGAATCGTGTCTTTCAGAATGTGTTCTATCACTCACATTAGTTTTAACAAACCTGCTTAGGAGCAGACTCAGGAGGCCTGAGTTACAGTCCTGCCTCCGCCACTGATCTGTTGTGTGACCTCATCCAAGTCACGGTCTGATTGAGCCATTAACCCCTCTGTGCCTCTGCTTCCTTGCTTGTCAAGTATGAATTAGGGTCGAGCTGCATTACCTTTCAGCTAAATGCTTGTGGAAAACTTCGTGCAAATGCAATTTCTAACGTGAAATTATAGGGATAACGTTCTTGGAGAACGCCAGCAGCGAAAACAGGAGATGAAATGAGCTGTACTTAACATAAAATAATGTTCTGCTAGTTTAATCTTACTTGCTTACTTCTGTGTTGGTTTGGGTTTTTTTTCTGGATGAGGATTACAAACAAATAGCTTTCTCTTCAGTATTTCTTGGTGACCCACCAAAATAACAGCTGTGTCCTAACATCCTAGCTGCATGTGGGTTTTTGATTCAAATGGATTCTGAGATTCTGAATTCCTCCACGTTTTCAACATGATTAGTGACCTCACAGTTGCAAGTTTGCGTAGTGCACTCACAGTAATACTTAAAAGCCTATTTGTAATAGACCTTAAAGTCCTGTAACCAAATCTCTGCTTTATAGATGGAGATCACCGCTAGGCTTGTTCAGGGCCATAAAGTAAATTGTTGATTAGAGCTTTGAAATCTGGACTCGTAGATCCACGCTTCATCTGTACTGCTACAGCCAGCTAAAACTATTTTTTGGAGTTCAAAGCAAACCTAAAATAGAGCTTTGCTTCTCTTCTCTAGTTCAGTTTCCCATCTTTGTGTGGCTATGACTGTCAGCCTTCTGAAGTGTACCTGCAAATGAGCTGGTACTCATACTGAGAGAGAATCCCATTTTTCAGAAATCACTCGCTGTGCTACTGGGCACTTTCTTGTCCATGTTAATTCCTGCATCTTCACTTTTCGAATGCCAGAATATTTAGTTATTTTAATTAGAGATTGACCGTAATTAGATCTTGACCCTAATTAGAGATTGACTGCCAACCAGGTTTCCTTGGGTTACCAGCAAGAGTGCTTTTTGCCGTGACAGCATTTTTTGTCTTTAAGCCCCAGGCATACGGAATGAGATCTTCAGTCATGTTCTGTACAGGGGGGATTGTGTCTTTTCGGCTTATCTCTGTTTTTTAAAATTGTTTAATGCTGGCTAATTGTTAAACATAAATGCTACCCAGTAGGTGTAAGAGATTTTCAAGGTTATTAAACTGTGTCTTTCTGTAATGGATACCAATTTATGAACCTATTGCCTACTTTGTAAAATTTCATATGGATTTAAGATCCATTGATCACGCTGTTATCCTTTGTTCAGCTGAATATTGCAGCAGATTTTTTTTATATGTGTGCAGCAGATGATTGTGAGGAAGAATGAACTCCTTCGAGGCTGAACTTCTTTTGTCTTTCATGATTGCGTGTTAGGTGCTGTTTTATATCTGTTGCACAAACCGCACCAAACAAGGCAGAAGCTGATAAAGTGAGGTTTGACCTCCATAGTTAAAGTATGTCAAAAAAACCCCAAAGGATCTCAAGATGCTGTGTGGTGGTGAAAGGGAGAAGGGTGCTGTAATGGTAAGCATGGCATGAAGGTTAGGTACAAATGTTGAAATCGGAGAAGATAACAGGAGGATAAACTTCAGTAGTCCAGTTGCTGTAAACAAAACCAGCAACAACAACAACAGCGTAGTGTAGTGTTTTAAACTGAAACATGCATGGCGTTATCCCAAACCCCTTGTGTGCAGAGTGTCATTAGCCAAACTTCTGGAGGCAGAATGTAATCCCTGTACTGGCTCTTTATGTTCTTTTAATGTCTTAAACTGAATGAAGTAACCCAGTAACTGAGTAGCTTGGATTTTTGGGGGTTTGTTTCTTTGCTTTATGGCACTTTAAGTGTGGTCTATATCAAGGACTAAGACCGTCTGTGGTGTGATACAGGTTAGTTGTGACCTTAAGAAGTAATTTATCCCCTATTTCTTTTTCTCTTATTTGAAAGTGGGTGTAAGACTCAGCAAGTTTGAAGTGTTTTAGAAAGCACTGAGAGCTGCAAATGGGGAAAATATAATTGAGAAAAAGTACTTCTTTTCCAGGTGTCAGCTGCTCAGATGATGATGAAAAGCCCCGCAAAAGACGGCGAACGAATTCTTCTAGTTCTTCCCCTGTTCTCCTGAAAGAAGTCCCGAAGGCAGTGACTCCTGTCACTAAAACTATCACAGTGCCTGTAAGTGGCAGCCCCAAGATGAGTAATATAATGCAGAGCATTGCCAACTCCTTACCACCACACATGTCGCCTGTGAAAATAACCTTCACTAAGCCCTCAACACAGACAACAAACACAACAACACAGAAGGTATGTGGGGGAAGCTGCCAAATGTTACTTTATTCTGGTTTTATCAATGAATAAGATGTGATGTTTGACTCTTCCTTTCTATGAACTGTCTAGCTGTTTTTTAAGGATTGCACTTGGGATAAGGTAATCCCTCTTTAAAAAGAACAAAGAGAAAACCAAACTCTTGTATGAATTTAGTTCACCTGTGTGTGAAAGGACCTGGATTGACAGCCGTGGAGACTGAAGCCCTCTTTTTATCCACAGAACAGGTACAGCACAGGCAGCGGGAGTGCAAGCTTCCCCCAGACTGCCCCACCAATGTGCCTCAACCCTGACCTGAAGGGACCACTTCTAGGGATGAGAGGGGATTCAGTCTCCATGCTCATTCAATTCTTGGCCTCTCTGGTGAGACTGCCAACAAGGTTGCCAGTTAGTACCCTTTGTGGTGTTGGGTTTTGTGATATGGACACTAGTCCACTGAGAACTGGATCACATAGGCCACTGAACAGCCTTCAGATGGTAACAACTATTGGTCAAAGGTAATCTTTCTTATTTCTATTTTCCTTATTTATAATTATTCTTTGCAGTAGTAGAATTCCAGGAGAGGTGGCACGGGCTTTCCCTTGCCAAGCCTTTTGTCTAGAGACTAGTTCTTTGGGGTCTATAAAGCTTATTCTTGGAGCTGATCAAAGACTGGGGGGCTTTATTTTCCTTTCAGTACTAGTGTGCCATTTCTCATTCTACATTAACAGTGTTATAGTGCTCAAAATCAGTTGCATTATTTCAGCTGAGCGTGCCCAGCTTTCACCAGAACGCAGTGTGTGGAAAAGGTTTTCTGTGTTGAAATTTTGTATTGGACTCAGATTTTTACATGCCTCATCTATGGCATGACTGTTTTCCCATGTTTTAGGAAGCATTTCAGATGTGTCTACTTTTTTGTTGTTAAGATTTAAAAAAAGATTAATGGCTCAGACCAAGTTCATTCTTGGTATGGTTATTAATTAAGGCAGACTTGGGGCGGGGTGGTCTGTGGAATTAATTTGGCCTTGATACCAACAGACTCATGGTAGGCTGGCTACTAACAAGCATTTTTTTCCAACTGTGACAGTTTGACTATTGAGCTCAAACCTTCACACGGTATTTGTTTTATTAGTCGTCTTAATTGTTTTATGATTCTATTTGGATTAGCAGAGTTCCCATGTCCCGATTTTTGGAGACTTTAAAACCATGGAAGATTAACTGAAGTAATGTGCAATAAAGAACTTGCTTTCTGGCCTTTTCCCATTTCAGAGCTCTTTGATGCTTTCATTTGATTCACTGTTCTTTAACAGTGTCCTTAATCAAATTGCATCTCTGAATACATGTATAGAAATTCGTGAGTGAGCATAAGCCATCAAATAAAATGTCCTGCATTCAATGCAGTGAATCCACAGCTAGGATGGGGCTTAACCTACCCATTCTGTTGCTCTTGTTAGGCTCATCTTTTGTGGAGGAAGAATTTTTTTGCCTTAACCATCCGCAGTGTTGTATTAAGTATGAGTGTTATATATCATGGTAGTTAAAGATGGAGTGTATTGAATCTCCAAAAGGAAGAGAATGGACTGTTGGTAGGGTCTTTTCTGCAGTTGTGCCTCTGCTTGTTCTGACATGGAAATTTTAGGGTTTGCTTTGCATAGTATTTGACTCTTACTAATCTGCAGCAATAGGAAAATCATCGCTTGCTTCATTAGGGAGCCACAGTAGCATTTGTATCTGAACTTGTCACACTGCCCTCTTTTGTTGGATTTAAGATGTGCCAAAATACGTAACTGGATCATTTTGGTGGGAGAAATCCCTTTTAGGAGTTTTAAATTAAATGTCAGACTTGTTACACTCAACTTGGAAATGTACTATTTTAAACAAGTGCTGTTGGATATGAGTGAAGTTGTTGGATATGAATGAAAGTCTTCGTCTCTGCATGCCAGCTTTCTGAATTGTTTTGACATTTTAGTAGGTTGGAGGAAGATTTGTCGTAACAACTAATAATGTCACAGCTCCAATTTCTGGATTCTCTTATAATAAAGCCCTCTGTCTAGGACCCAGAAGGAATCTAGCTAGTGAGGCTTCTGGCAGTTAATGCCTTTATGTCTTCAGGGACTAGGTTTTGATGTCTCTCAAAACAGAGCTGACAGGAATAATTTCAATGTATGTTAGGAATTAGTTTTTACCTTAACAATTAAAATCAACAGCAACAAAAAAGGAACTTGCCTTTTTTTTTTTTTTTTTATAAATCAGGCAGTCTTTCTGCTGTAAAAGATGTGAAGCAGTTTTGGCACCCACAATGAGGTTACTTTGATCATTTCAACATACGTGAGAAAATAGTATCTCAAAAACATCATTGATGTGATTTCAGCTTTAATACTTCTAAATTTTTACCAGAAAATTCTGGTTTCTGGATGTACTTCATACACGAAGATCACTAAACTTTGTTCTGCTGTGTTAATTTTGAAAGAAGAAACAGAATAAAGAGACCCAAACCTGCTTAGTCACAGGACAGCAATCATTGGTGAACTACAATGTTTTACAAGCTTTTTTCCTTGCATGATTAAATAAAGTGCTATTAAGTGATAATCCTGGACTGATGGTTTTATCTCTGTCTTTGAATAAGGAACAACGGTGTTCAGGAGTTGTGATGATGCCCAGATTCATCCTACATCTCTGTACTTACTTGGTTGAGACACTGAACTTGCCCTGTTGAGTTATGGATTCTATAGGAAGTTTAATGTGAATTATCTGCCTTTTTTAATGGCAAGTTGTCCTTTGTAGTCCTAAATTAGTTATTGTAGGTGGAATGGAACTGGTCCTAAAATTCAAACACTTTCAAGTACGAACTAGTATTTCTAGTGTTAACTGACTGTTTAAGAAACAGGATAAAACTCCAGAGGCACATCGTAGGATCTTTCCACCTGCAAGTCTTGTACCAGAATCAAGCTGTGTCATGTTCAGCTCATTTGTGTGGTCATAGCCTAAGAGCAATTTCAGAAGTGTGTTTTGATTAAATCAAGGTTAGGCAGAAGGCAAAAATAAGAATGACGCAGAGAAAACATTCTCCCTGGAGAATGCAATGATGTGGTGGAGCAGCAGATGTGGAAACCTTGTCCTTCAGGCATTGGTCAGTTGTGGTCAACCTCCTGTATCCCCTGGAGGTAGTAAGGTTTTGGTTTTCCCCAGATCAAGATATTAAAGGCTTAGCTAAGTAGCGAGCACCATAAATCTAAGCACTGGGGGGGGGGGGGGGGGGAAGGAGAGGCAGAGGCAGCCGTGGTGGTGAAATTTGCTGCTTTTATTCCATCCATGTGGTTATCTCTTCCCCCACCCCCCCCCCCCCGTAAAAAAAAAAAAAAAAACTATAAACTCTTAATCTCGTACTGCTTGATCTGTCACTTAAGTCTACTCCTGGTGCCATTATCACATTATTTCTTTTCTCTATCAGGCAAGGTTTCAGTAGTCCTTGGGTAGTGGTGTAAGACTTACAATTTGAGCTGACCCAGGTTTTCTTTACTCCTTCTGTACCTTTTTTCTATCTGCTTTTGTTACATCAAATCATTAATAAGTTTTAACTTTCAAAGTTTTAATAAATGAATTTTTTGTTGGGACATATGCATTATTAAAACAATTTCTCAATATTCTTGCATGGTAAACTGAAAATATGTTGTATTTCTGTGCTGTGTGTTTCTATTTTAACTGTGTGTTTGTAAGTACAAGGAGGTACATATAAGCAGAATGAAAGGAATCTCTTTACATAAACAGTCCCAATATTCAATACATAAGAAATGCTTAGTTTTCTAGGTCAGTTGCATAAGAACAGACCTCTTCCAATGTTACAATGAATTCTATGTTTTTCTATGTCAGTTCAGATTCATGGCGTTGTAATTGTAACTCGCACTAGGGGTAATGTTTATTGTCTTTAGACAAATGGTTTTCAGACAGATGAGAGAGAATTTCTTGTTATTGAGAGCACTAATTAAAGCAGAAGTTGTTTTAAACCTAAACCAGGTTTTTCACTGATGAAATACTGATTGTTTATAGCCTTGTGGATCAAAAATATTTCCCATTAGTGACTCAGCAACTGCTTGTTAATTGTTAAAGAGAAAAAAAAAAATCATCTATTCCCTCATTGCCATATCTTGATGTATGTGAAAGGTTTGGGAGAATGGTGTTCAACACATGCTTGAAATCCCTTCAGTTCCATTTAAAATGGGCTTCAGGCTTCCTGGCCCAGTTCAATGAAGCCAAGCAGTTCATTCCTGTCTGTTTGCCTTCAGACATGAGATCATTCTACTTCAATTAGATAGTAATTTCCTCAAAAAAAAAAAAAAACAAACCCAAACCTTCTGATTTTAAAGAAATGTTTATCACCACTTCTTCAAACTAATTGAATTTTTTTGTTGCCAGCAAACTGAATCTGACACTCTTAATAAACATGTATCCCTAAAACTAAATACACATAGACAGATATATTACTGAAATTTTATGCTTTTAAATAAATGCAAAGAACAAATGAATTTCTTGTTGTTCTTTTTCTTCTTTCAGGTGATAATAGTAACCACCTCTCCAAGCTCAACTTTTGTACCCAACATCCTTTCAAAGTCCCACAACTATGCAGCAGTTACGAAACTTGTCCCAACATCAGTCATTGCCTCAACTACTCAAAAGCAACCCGTGGTTATAACTGCTTCTCAGTCCTCTTTGGTCAGTAGCAGCAGCAGCAGTAGCTGTTCCACTCCCTCCTGTACTGCAAATACCATTGCTGTGACTGCTGTCGTGTCATCAACACCATCAGTGGTTATGTCAACAGTAGCACAAGGTATGGCAATAATATTATATTTATAAAAGCTCTTTCACTGATGAATTGGACTTTGTTTTGAGAATAGCATAGGGGAGATGCACTTTATGTTTACATATGATGAGTAAAGCACAGGAGATGTGAAAGAAGTCTACTGATTAACTAATCCAAGATACTCCACAAAAGTTCTTGTTGACCTCTTTCCCTCTTTACTTCAACAGTTAATGTGCAGATCCTCTTTTTAAAGAGAATGTGGTAAGGCGATGTGGCTTAGCTTTTTTATTTTGAAAAGATTTTACTTGCAGCATTAAAACACAATAGCCTCAAAATGACTGGCTTTAAGAACTCTGTCTGATGCAGGGAAAATGGATGTTTCCAATATTCGAAGATGAGTGCTTCTCTTAAAGCCTGATTTACAAAAACATGCAAAGTTAACATCAAATAAATACAACTTAGGCTTGATGTGCCTAGTCTTTAGAATATTTCTTGTGGTAGCTAATCTGGACAACAATTCTGAAAGGTAGAGAAATGTTTACACCTTTTTATCTGTGTAGTTTATCAGCATGTCAGTTTTCAAGTCCTTAAAAATTAAGATCTGAGTGGGCCTGGATTAAAATTCCTAGGTTTCTGATTTCTAATTCCAACTATGTACGCTAGCTTGACTGATTCAGCTTTGCAGCCACTAGCTAACATTTGGAAGGGAAGCTGTGGATGAATGAAAGGGCCTCGGTGAGCAGCACTGGAAAAATACTGTGCCTGACAATGACAAGTGTCACGTGGCAATTTTTCCTGGTCCATATTTTCCATTCTCGTTCCATTCCACAAAAAGCTGGGCAACCAAATCAAGGCTGAGGAGGTATTTTGCCTTCCACATTGCTTCTATTAATCAGGTCGTGAAGATATTAATCTACGGAGCACAAGGGCTTGCAGCAGAATTTCGCATTGTTTGAACTGTGGATTTTAGTTGGGTTTGATCATGGAAGAGGCTATAATTCTAAAATATATTAGATGGAGTATCTCTTTAACATCTTTTTTTCCCCAAGACTATCAGTATGGTTGCAGAAGATGCTGGTGAAATGTTTTGTGACGTAAACTGATAATCACTCCAAATGTGAAGAAAGTTAAATTCGTGAATGAAAACAGCAGACGAAGGAAATGGAGAAACCATCTTAGATGATGCAGTGAGAAAAGGGTTGCTTATTCAGATTGCCAGAATTGTAGTTTATTATGATTTCTGTCATTATCGCTGCCATCTGTAAATGTAGAGAAATAAGAGAGGAGATTTCCTTTCAGTTTTCCACTATAGCTGGGACTTGGTTAAAAACTGCCTTCATGAGACACGGACTTTATGTTTGTCTTTTTTGGTGCTTATGGATGTGCAGTTTAGAATTATAGGTGAAGCCAAATTTTGCTGGGAATGTTGTGACTACTGTGTAAGGGAATAACAGAAATAAGTATTAAGATGTCTTTGGGAACTTTGTCTTTCCATCTCACTGCAAACTTGTTTTAATCACTTCATTACTTGTAAGATCACCTCGCCTATCAGCACAAAAAATGTACATCCCACAGTTTTCTAAATTACATACCATTACTTGATTAGTTCTTTTAAAATAACATCGCGCTCACTAACAGGTGCTCCCTTCTGATATTGATGGGTTTGATATTTGTCACCCTCATATCCTGACTTTTTGTAGTCATGATTTTCACTATATTTTGCTTTCTTGAAGCCTAAAGATCAGGCTTTGAAAATATTTGTGAATTATTTGTACCACAAAAGGTGCAGGCAGTAGACTGGGATCGTGGTCTTTCCATTAGCTGCTGTTCTGCTGCCACATTCAAAATCTGTATAAAGCTCCCTTGCCTCTGAACAGAGCGCTTCTGCTATGCAGGAGCTTTTTTTACTTATGTGTATCTATGCATCTTTCAGTAGTAATGACCGTTTAAATGCAAAAGTGTTTAAGAAATTGTAATATTGTTCTTTCATGTTGCACTGTTCAATCTTAAACCATTTACTCTCTCACAGGTGTGTCTACATCGGCAATTAAAGTTGCCTCTACCAGACTACCTTCCCCAAAAGGTTTGGTTGGGAATCCAACTCAGATCTTAGCACAGTTTCCCAAACAGCATCAGCAGTCCCCCAAGCAGCAGCTGCACCAAATACAACAGGCCCAGCAGCAGCAGCAACAACAGCAACAACAGCAGCAGCAGCAGCAACAACAGCAACAACAGCAGCAGCAGCAGCAACAGCAGCTGGTGCAGTCTTCTGTAGCTCAGCAGCAGCCACAGCAATCTCAGTTGCCACCTGGCATCAAGCCCACCATTCAGATCAAACAGGAATCAGGTAGTTGGAGTTAATCTTGGGTCATATTGCTGATTGGTGAGGTCTAACCACAACTCAAGAAAGCGGGGCAGAATTCTGTCCAAAATGTGCATGGGGAGCTATCATTAAGGCATAATTACTTGAGTACAGGATTTGGCATTAAACCTGGGTATAAGTAGGCAGTGAAGGGTGTTTTAATGTTTTCAGCTAACAATAATTGAAGAATTTGGTTCTGTCACTCTTCTTGTTTGGTTCAGGTCTACAGACTATGCTTTAGGAATAAATGTTTTATCTTTAGAGATTGAAAGGTATGTAAATATCTTCAAAAGTAATGTGATTTGCAACCTGGAAGACATCAATTTTCCGAAGAACCAGGAACAGTTCAACTGTATCAACTGGAAAAAGAAGTTAATCCATATTTTAATTCTTTTCTTGGGTCCAGAAATCAAAACCTACTTTTGAGGTACTTAAACCAAATACAATTAGATCTGAGACTGGAAGTTGGACTAGATTCTTTTTGTAACATTGATTCGTTCAGTTGACTTTGGGCAAGTCATGTAATCTTTTATGTTGGCTTTACTCTGCTGTAGAATACAGTTCTTATCTCTGTAAGACAGAGTAAGAAGTAATGCTTGCAAAGTTACCTAATTCTAAAGGAAGAAGTGCTATAAAAGTGCAAAGTATTTTTATGTCCATATTATATATTAATGATGTCAGTAAGATTATTATTTTATATTCATACTACTTAGATCAAAGAATTAAAATAGACCATAGAATGAAAAAGTAATCAGCCCTACTCCTGTCCTTTGATAAACTTCCTTTTGGATTATAGGACCATTGCCTAAGAAAAAACATCCACTAATGAAAACAGATAAGAGGCCTCCATCCTCCAGTCACTGAACAATATTTGATCAATAAGAGCTTCACTCCTTGCCGTCTACCATGGGTTTAAGCTCAAATGTTCTTTTTAGTTAAAGTTTCTTTGGAAATATCATCTGGTACCTGTTCTTTCTGGAAGACGTGAATCAGTTTTCACAGAGACTTTGCTTTTCATCTAGTGTTTTGTCTGGATGATGCAAAGGCTTGAATTTCTCTTTCCTAACTTCATTGTTTAAGTTTGGGGATTACTTGCTCCTTACTGCTTTTATAGTCACCGTAGAAAGAAGAGAACATGGAGGAGGATGTTTCACATCCCAGGTGGACAGAAGTGTTCACCTAGAGATATTTCTGTACAAATACAAGTGCCTACATTTAGATGGGTTAATTCAGGTAGGGTGTTTCATGGCATTTGACCAGCACCATGCAATGCCTTTACCTTCTCATGGAACAGAATGTAGGATGCAAGTGTCCTGGATATACTTTTGAACAGACGACATGAATCTCCTGGTTTGCAACTGAGAAGTGAATCTCGTGGAGGTCCCATTCCACTACACAACTCGAGAGAGAGGGAGCAGAATCCTTGCTGTACCAAGGTGTCCTCATCCTTTGTTCTCGCTGATTCTACTCAGAGCTTGTTTCAGCCCAGTTCCTTTGTGGCTTCAAGATAACCAATAAATCAAGAGGAGAGAGAGCAGTTTACTTAAAGCAACCTTCCCTAGCCAGTGTCATAGTTGCTTCCTTACACCCACTAATACTCTGTGCAGAAAGCTTTTTTAAATATATTCAGAGGGATGAAATTCAACTAGGCTAATTAAGACACATTAGAATTTACAGACTAAATTGATGAGGAACTATTTCACTTCTAGATGGTTCATTGTATATGAACCAATTCAGTATTGGTTGTAACCTGTTGGTTCCTGGGAAGTGTTCTATTTTTTGAGTCATGGACCAGAAAAGGTTAAAAATCACTACAACAAATCAATGATGGAATGGAATCCCATGTCTCGGTGGGAGTAGCTACGAATTGAAACAGGCACATGAAAGGCAAAGATGATGACTGTCTTGTTATTTGCGAAATAAAAAATAACCAAGCAAAAAAACCGACCCAACCAACAAAAAAAATTCTTTTCAGGATCAAGAATACATGGGCTCAGAATAGAAGCCTTGTGAGGCTACTTGCCTACTAGGGCTTGGTCTGAGAAAGCATTTCAGAAAGTAACTTTTCGTGCCTGTATTTTAACAGTGACCTTTCTCCTTTCCTAGGTGTTAAAATAATCACTCAACAGGTGCAGCCCAGTAAAATCCTTCCCAAACCAGTTACAGCGACCTTGCCCAGCAGTAGCAATTCACCTATTATGGTGGTTAGCAGTAATGGGACTATCATGACAACTAAACTGGTCACTACTCCCACTGGTAAGTTATGGCTCTGAGAAGGGAAGGGAGGGTAAACCCAGACATACAGGTGATCACACATGGTTTATTAGGGTTAAAAAAAAAAAAAAAGCACCTCTCTCCCGTGAACAGGGAGCACAACAGCACATTCACAATCCTGTTGTTATTTATTCTAGATTAGGATTTTTGCACTGAGTGCTCTTTTATTCCTCTTATTATCTTTTTGAATTGGTGCCCAAAAGTACAATTGTTCCTTCCCCACTGTGTTTATTTTAAAAGCAGTTTTCTTGCAACTTATACTGATACTTTGCACTTCTGTAGCACCTTATGTTAGACCACTTACATTAATTTAACTGTTCAGGTACCTCAAGCAGATAGGTCAGCATCATTCGCATTTTACATATATGGATTTAAAAGACAGGTGACTTGCTCATAGTCCTGCAGTGAATTTCTAAAAAGGCCAGTAAATTGAATTTTAAGCTCCCAGTGTTTTCCTGGGGATCTAATTGTATTTGTGTTTTCTTATCGATCAAAGATCAGAAATAATGCAGACTGTTCAGATTGTAAACTTGTATGAGGGAAACTTGAAAGGCAGCTTTATCATAGTTTTCAGAAAACTCTAATTAACTTTCTGAATTTTTAGTATGGGTTGGGAATATTAGCATAAACTAATGGTTAATATTCTTTTTTTAACTTTTGAAGTACTTCACAAAAACATTCTCAAGTACACGAAAAAAATCCAGCAGTTTTGCAGATAATTAATTGGTAAAACCTGTATTGTGCTCTCTTAGATTTGAACACATGGCTTTCTTGTTATAACAAACTGTTTTGCTCTGCGATCTTTATCAATTAAGGTCTGTAGTGCCCTATCTGTGGCAGTATGAGCAGAATGGAATTACAATGTTTGTATAGCTGTTGACTCATTATTATTTTGAGCAAGTTTCTTTTGTGGACTGCGTTGTGTTTCCATTCTGAGAAGGAGCAGGTCTGAAAAACCAGCATTTATACCATGCCAGGAGGTTTCTTTTGTACTGCTAAATGCTAAATCATAAAATTGCATTATCATTGTAAATTATATTTTTCTCTTAGAGTGGTATTTAGACCAGTCATTGGTGGTGGTGTTTATAAACAATTTGTCAGTGTCTTTCGAGAGAGGAAGGGATCAGCTCTGGTAGTGTCATTGGATGCCTAACCCTTGGGCATCTAAGGGAGCAAGTGGCAAACATACAGGCAGAATCTAAACATTCATTGAAAATTAAAATCTTAGGCACAAGGATGTGAATTAAAATATGACAGTCATGAAACATTTGGTAAAATACTTCAGAAAACTATTACATTAATTTAAAGTTGGTATATACTTGAATATTGCTTTGCGGGTTTAAAAAGTACCGGGAGAATTGTAAAGGGTGGTAATAAATTGCAGTGTGGGGTCTGTTGGAATAAAATCTAATGCTTTTTTTCCTAAACTAACTTGTTTTTCCACAAATACTAGTAGAAGATCATGTTCTAACAGTGAACTTTCTTGTTCTCTCTTTAAAACAGGGACTCAGGCAACATATACGCGGCCAACGGTTAGCCCTTCTATAGGGGCTCGGATGGCTGGAACTCCAGGGGCTGCTACTTATGTGAAAACTACAAGTGGTAGCATCATTACCGTAGTACCAAAATCCCTGGCTACGCTGGGAGGGAAGATTATCAGCAGTAATATTGTTTCTGGTAGGCATATGAGTACTTCGATATTAAGACTTATTTCAAAAGTTACTTTAGACTTGCTCTAATTGTTCAGGGCTTTTCTGTGGGTTACATGCTCACATAATTATTAGGACTTTTAGTGGAGAAGTTGTTAATTCAGAAGAAAAATAGCTGAGGATGAAGAAGAAAATAACGAGTAGAAGTTATGGAGGTAAAGTGTTCTTAAGGATTGCAGTAGTTGCTGTGTGTAAGAAGGAAACCTCTAATGGGAGGGAAGCCTGGGAGGAAAAGAGAAATGTGGGGGAGGAGAACTACTATATTGTCCTCTGTTAGAGGACAGAAAGATCAGAAGACTTACTAGTCCCAGTTTAAAGCGTTTTATAATCTGGATGCTGCCCTTTTCTATTCCACTGCACGTCCAAAGAAACAGAATAAGTCAACCGTGTATGTTAAATTCAGCTCTGCAGTCTCCACCTTATCTTGTTATTGTTTTATCAGTTTCAGCCTGTCTTTCCCTTACCCCATGTTCTAATTTAAGTTTTTCCTCCCAGCCTCACGCAGACCCCGCTGCTTATCTTTGTTAGTCTGCTGACCAGCCTTGATGCTCTCTGCCAGTATAGCCTCTAAACATAGGGTCTTTTTAGGACCAGGACCAAGCACACCCACACCAGTCACAATTTCATAGTACCTGTTTTGGACTTCAACAGTGCTAACGCAGAGAAGGTCTGCTGCGTTTCCTAGCTAGGTGCACACGTACAGCAAGATCTGCTTGGTCTGTTCCTCCTGTCTAGTAATATCTTTAAATTACTTAGAGGTCCCATTGCTGGTGCTTAGAAAAGACCCGATATGGCACCATCCAGCTCCTGTCAATGGAAGGTGCTGCACAAGCTATCCAGAAAACCCACTCTGGGCTGTAGTCTGGTAGAGGTACCTCAATTTTCCAGATGCTGATTTCTACAAAATTATATTTAGGGCTGATACAGTAGCTTCTTTGGGAGCAAGTAACTTTTTTAGCCCATTGTGGGTGTGATGAGTTGTTAAGAAGATTTCTAGATCTACTAGTGAGTTTATACACAAATGCAAGTATTATTTTCCTGAGCACCAGCTGATGCAGGGAAACCCTTGGCTGGTCCCAATAAGGATAATAATGATTGTGTTAAAACAACAGAAGTTTGGCAAGGGTGCCTGCTTTTTTTGTTTTTGTTTCGTGGTGGTGTCTTTTTGGGTTGGGTTTCTTTGAGGTTTTTTTTTTATTTTTTTGCTAAGGGAGCAGTCTTTAGATGCCTCTGAAGTCACTAGAATTAAGTAAATCATTATCTTGTCTCAGCATGTCTTCCCTTTCCCAGAATTAGTAGGTTTATTAATCTGAAATATGGAATGAACTATCTACAGGCACAACTAATGGGTAGAAGGTAGCGAGGGGAATCCTTGGGTTTGCAGCTGTCCTGTGACTGAGTGGTACTTTCTTCAAGGAGAAAGTGGAAGGTGTGCATAAAAAGCTGTCTGAGTAGATATTGAAATGGCAGTCTGATAACACTGATGGCTTACATATCGGTGTATGTACGCTTGTAGACTGTGGAGGGCTGACCAGAATTACCTGTCACTGCAGGTAAATAAAAACCTGATACAGGGAATGGAACTGATGAAATACTGGGAGAGGAACAGAAATAGCCAACACAGCTCTTCAAAAAAAAGAAACACCCCCACACACTTCTAAACTCAACTTTTAAGAACTGATGGTAAAACAATAGCATATTTTTCTTTTTTCCTTCTTTCAATCCACTACTCGTCACTTGTATTACAACAGTTCAATGCCAGAAAGAGCTGGTGTTTCTCTTGACCGGAGATACCTTCTTGGTACGTAGATTCTTCTACAGAGGTTACCTGTAGAAGAATATTTGTCTGTGCAAATAGGACTTTGAGTTGAGTATTAGTGGTGTCCTTTTCCCCTGGTAATTCTAGCCTTTGAAAAGTTAGACATGCTAGCCTGAGAAAGCTGTATTAGTCTGCTCCGCAGTTTGTGAGAACAGGCTGACTGTCCAAATACAGAATAAATTACTCTGTCCTGGGCATGCCTGTTTTTACTGTAGGTGAAAGATTTGTAGAGTGGGCATCTAATCTTTATATGTTGAGTTGGGTGACATAAATTCCCATTCCAGATGCTGCCCTTTTTTTTTGTTGTGCTGTCAGATTTAAATACAATGATTCCTATATAGCTTACCACCTTCTACAGTAGAAGGAAATGTACATGTGATAAACTGCACATTATTTCTTTTCCCACAAAAATTTAGGAACTACAACCAAAATCACTACAATTCCAATGACATCCAAACCCAATGTGATTGTTGTGCAAAAGACTACTGGAAAAGGAACTACAATTCAAGGGCTTCCAGGCAAAAATGTTGTCACAACGCTGCTGAATGCTGGGGTAAGTAAGAGTTTCAAGTCTCAAATCAATAGCCAAGTGACAGGCTGTGTGGTGGCTGCTGCATTCGTTCTGCTGAAGTCCCTATTAAAAGCAAACTGTGCATGAGCTCCTTAACAGATACAGCATGCCTTAACGTCAGGGATGTTTGAAAAGCAAGTGTGTTTTGCAGGGTGTGAAAGATGCTTAAAACACGCTGGGAATGTTCTCAAAGTTAAAGGAAAATAAAAACTTTTGAGCTTGCCTTTTTTCCATGGTTAATGATTTTGTAATCCTGAAGGAATTAAGTAGAAGAAAACTACTAGAATCTTACCCCCTTTGTGCTCTAGTGAGAACCACAGTCCTGTGTTACAAACTTGCATCTCCAGCCATTTATCCTTTGGATGTAAAGGGCAGAAATAAACTGTCCCTTCACAGTAAGGGTGCCACCTTTCAATTTCTGTGATGTGTAACACTGTAACATCCTGTACCTGAGTATTGTATAGCGTTGAATTATTTTTTGGATAACCTGATGCCTACTAAGAACAAAATCAAGTTTCCAGCTTCAACTGGGTTTACCTGTAACTGCTAGTAAATACAAATGATGAACGTGCTTTATGTTCCTAGATAGAACTGTGAGATTTAATGCATTAATCATGTAATCTTTAAAAGTCTACTTGAGCAGACCTGAGTAGGGAGGGTTTTTTAGACCTTTTAGGAATTTTTTTTTAAGATTTTGAACTTTGCTAGTTTACAAAACTTAAAGCTGTATTTTCACACAAGTGGAAATCTCATGATACTACACAGTAGGAACCACCAGAATGTGATGATATTTCTGAAACAAATATGGTTCTTGGGATTTCCAGCTGCTTGATGGGAATTGGTAGGAATACTGGGAGAAGTGGCAACTAATGTTCTTCTTCATGCAGAGTTAAAAAAAATCATGCTAAATATCTTTACTCTTCTTAAGCTATCAGAAGTCTAGTCATATGTCTATTGCAAAGTCAAATGTTTCCTGGGAAACAGCTGTGAATCTGCATTTTTTTTATTAAGTCCACTTCTGTTTTTTAAAAAAGTCCATATGTAATTAATGTCGTGGTCATGAGGATAATACAAAGATCTATACTTAAATATTTCTTTTTAGAATCTCAGTTCGAGTTTTGTAGATGTCTTGCCAAAGTTCGTGTTAATAGAAATAAGAGGTTTTAAAAAACATTTGTGAAGTATTTGAGGAAAGTTCCAATTTATGTGAATTCTTTGAAGCAACTTCAAAAAGACTTGTCAGTGTCTTTTAGTTGCTCCTTTTTGTTCAGCTATTCAGAGCTGCTCAAATGGTAAAGTAATGGAAAAGGGGATTTTGGTAGCTTTTCCATTCAGAGCCATAGGGTTTTTTGTTCTTGGTCTTTGAATGGTTTGGTTTTTTTTTTTTTTGTATCAAATAAGTCTAGTTGCAGCAGCAGCACATTGATTTCATGGTATACACACTCACCTGTAACTGTGTATTTTTTTAGAGAAGTGGGTCTATCTGAAGAATTTTACTAAGTTAACCTGTAAACTTTGACTTCTCTACAGGGGGAGAAAACTATTCAGGCAGTGCCAGCAGGAGCAAAACCTGCTATCATCACTGCCACAAGACCCATCACAAAAATGATTGTTACACAGCCAAAAGGAATAGGGTCCACGGTCCAGCCAGCCACCAAAATCATCCCAACTAAAATTGTTTATGGTCAGCAAGGGAAAACGCAGGTACAGTGAGGACCCATTTCTGTCTTGAAATGTACCCCTAAATTTTAATGGGAAGTAAATAATTTTTCACTGTGTTGCCACATTTGTTGCAGGATTAATATATGTCTGTGGGGAATGAGACTTAGGGGTGTAACGAGGTGGCCTTGATTCTGATTTCTTGAGCACAGTGTTTGCATTTGTTAGCTGTTTCTGGAGGCCTAGAGCAAGCCAAAAAGATTTACTAAGCCTTTTACGTGGCTGAAACTGTCTGGTCATGGCTCTAGATGCCTGTTTAAGTCTTACAGCTAATGGCTAGATTGTGAGAAATAAAGACGCAGAGTCTGGACATAGGTCATCCATCAAATCTGAGGTTTTATTGCAGTTATTTTCTGGTTAACGTATGTTCAGGTTGTTCCTGCGACCTTGTGTAGTTGGTGGGGCTGTATACAGAGAATCTGGCTTATTTCTGGGCGCTTTCAGTTTCAGCTTTTTCTCTGATTGCACTTAGTATTTGAAAGAACTAAACTTTTATCAGATATTTTGTGTGTCTTGATTGTTCAAGACTGTATTTATTGTGGGCTGCGGGAGAGAGGTGCTTGTCCTTATCGGTGCAGTGCATGTTCCAGCTCACTTGCGTAGCTTTCTCTTGTCACACCATAGCTGTATCCAGCCCTGAAAAATGACTGTTTAGTGGTTTATTGTGTTAATTACTTCAAATTACTGAGTGAGAAGTACATTCTTGTGCATTGCCATTTATTTGGGCTTTGTGGTTTAATAATCAGAGCTGCTGAATTTACAGGTAGATTTTTTTTCAGTAAATTATGACTATTTTCTTGAGTGCTCTTACTATACACAAAATTTGTCTTTCTAATTAGGTTCTCATAAAACCAAAGCCAGTGACATTTCAAGCAACAGTTGTGAGTGAACAAACTAGGCAGTTGGTGACTGAAACGTTACAGCAGGCGTCAAGGGTAGCAGAGACAGGAAACTCGTCTCTCCCAGAAGTGAAAGAAGAACCACAAACCTACACCGATAGCAGCTCTTCTTCTACAGAGTCCTCCCAGAGCTCCCAAGGTGTGTATTAGTGTCGCATAAAATACAAATGGGCTGTCTCCCCAGCATGCTAGCTAGTTTCATGTAACTCACTGTGTCGTCTTTTAGCACAGGTTTTCACCCAATCTGTTAGCAGTGTCTGTTCACTTTCCTTGTGGCTTTATTTATCTTTTATGAGCTATTTACTGTATGTCTCCATTTCCTATGTGAAAAGTGGAGATAATGGTTTCTTGCTGGCCTCTGACTTGCTGTTACAATGCTTGTGGCCTGCAGCCTGTCCCCTCTTTTTGAGGAGTCTGCCAGAGGTAGACAGTGTAGCAGGTTGTTGGTTTGTTGTTTTTTTGGGTGTTTTTTTTTATTTTTGGCAGCCCATGCCCTGCCACCCTCTTTCCTGAGTGTATTGAAGCATCTCTCCACTGCAGGGCTGAAAGCTGTCATGGGACCAACATAAATATCGGTCCTTTTATAGGCACATATATGTGCATCAGGACATATATCAGACATACAGTCCTGATGGGGATGCTGCCATGGCTTCAAACCAATACAGATGCAGCTCTTTGTGTGGTAGAGGAGGATAAATAATATGGCATAAATTACACCCAGCCCTTGGTCAGGAGTGACCGTAGGGCGTATCACTGCATCAAATGAAAAAGCAGATGTCTCACAGTGAAATGTGTGTATTTACACGCCTTGCAATCGCCTTTTCTGTATAATTCTGTAACTGTTAGTCTATGCTGCCATTTTAAGTAAATTAAAAAAATTTTTGAGGATTGAACAAACATCAAAATTTAGGAGCTGTTAATTCAGAATGCTGAATACATGTTCATCACCTGAACTGCTAAAACCTGAAAAAGAGATCAATCCAAGGTAAATTCAACGTACAAAGAAACCTGCTGAACTTTGATTGTTCAACCAAAGCTTTTACAAACAACTAAGATACAGGATCTTTGTTTTTGCTGGAGACTTTATAACATCAGCAGCGTTTTACTTCAAGAGTCAATTGTAATAAAAACTGAAGTGTTGCAGAATGAGAGTATGCCTCCTTGGCAGCGTTCAAAACGCTAACGGATAATGAGTAACCTGGTGTAATTTTGAACTGTAGGCCTGCTTTAAAGCAAGAAACTGGACAAGAGACCTCCAACCCAAAAGGGTTCTGTGATGACTTGATGTGCCTTTGTTCTTTTGCAAACAGATTCTCAGCCTGTAGTCCATGTGATTGCTTCAAGGAGTCAAGATTGGTCAGAACATGAAATTGCTGTGGACACAAGCCCGACGATAATTTACCAGGATGTATCCAGTGAATCTCAGTCAGCTACTTCCACGATAAAAGCTTTGCTGGAACTTCAGCAGACAACAGGTGTGCAAACACATAACCTCAAAGCTTATTACTTGCTTAAGCAGCAGTTTGTAACAGGTTTTGTAATTGAAAAGAACCTGTTTTGAATCAGCTTGATTCCTTTCTTCTTATCCTGTAACACTTTGTTTGTATCTGTTATATAATGTTCCCTATCTATTTAATTAAACTTTTGCATTTATACTGGAAGTTTATTTTATTATGGAGGTTTATATATTGGAGGTTTATTTTATGTTTTTCTTCTAAAGCAGTGAAGGAAAAGTTAGAATCGAAGCCAAGGCAGCCTACCATTGACTTGAGCCAAATGGCTGTCCCAATCCAGATGACCCAAGAAAAGAGGCATTCTCCAGAAAGTCCTTCAATTGCTGTAGTAGAGTCGGAATTAGTTGCTGAATATATCACAACTGGTAAGTGACTAAGGTAGTGTGATGGTGGGTTTGCAGTCGAAGTCTGGGGACTTCATTTTGGAGTTTTCTTACAATGGGTTTCATTTTTGTGTTTCACGATAATTTGCTGTAGAGGAAATGAGTCTTTTCTTCCACTCTTGAGACCCTGTGCAGGGGACAGAGATTGCCTCTGCTTTTCTGGGGCATAGTGGAGAACGTTTCGAACTGAAACAAAGGGTCGTTGCTTCAAGACGTCCTAGTTGAATGGATCTTTCTGTTCCCTGATCTGATGGAGAGGACAGGCTGTCCCACTTGTCTTTAAGGAAAATGTCTAGTAAGGAAAAAGTAGAAAATAAAGTTACAGGAACTGGATATTATTTTTTGTACATATTGAGTGGAGTCAGACTTTGAGTTAGGTTAACCCATGTTTGCAAAACGTTACTTGCTTACCAGCACTAAGTGGGTTTTTAAGCTAGGTGTGTGTTTAGCATGCTAATGCAGTCCTCAGTTTCTTCATTTGCTAGAAGGCTTTAAACTAATAAATTTTCACTTTTTAAACAAATTATTCAAACTGACTTTATGTTCAGCTCTTAACTTTTTAAACTCTTGACTCGTCCTATCTGGTTGTCCATTTTGTGTAGGTCCTTGACTCCCTTGTCTCGCCGATGCTCCCTGCTACCCCAGAACACTAGGTGTGAGCCACTTCCCATACATACATGAGAGGATCAGATTACCTGTTTTCCATTTTAATTTCTTAAGTCCACATTATTGGCCTCCCTACTTTATTTGGAAAACGAAAGTAAAAGTGTGTTGAAAGTGTGTTGGGAAAGAGGAATAAAACTTAATTATATTAAATTCTATAAGTACATGTCTGTAACTCCGGTGTTTTTAGTGTTAAATGTCTAATCTGATATTTTCATTTTTCATTTGCCTGCTTTGTACCTTCTCCCCTATCTTCCATCCCTTGTATGGTCTAACTTTAAGTTGTGTGAAATTGGAGCTGGGGGAGATGTTATTGTTACTCTTTTAAGTAACACTTACTGTATCTGGCTTCAATTTTGAATGTTTGAGTCATGCTCCCTTGGATCTCTTTTAAAACAAACTCAAAAGTACAATAAATAGTGTTACTGTGATCTCCAATTAACAGTCAGTTATCTTCACTGACACAGATACTGTGCGTTGTGCTTCTGTTCAAGGTTCCAGTCTTTGCTGGGTCTTGCTGTGGAAGTTGATGTAAAATAGGGCCCTTTGCAGGCAGGATGGGAAATTACAGTCGGTATCTTTGTAGACTTAAGTCCTTTTCTGCAGCTTAGAAGCCATACAAAGTACAAGAGTTGAAAATTTCCTTGAGCTGTGATTGCTATTTGAAATACTGGGATTTTTATAAACCTTGAGTTGATACACAGGAATCTGCCAGAGGAACGCAGGCTGCTGTGGGTTGACTAGCAGCAGTTTCTGCTATAGCACAAAAGTGGTTATTTCGCTCTTAGATTTTTGTCCCTTCCCCCAGTGTCTGTGAACACTGCCAGGGAATGCAGGTAGTTGAGCTTTTCTTTGTGTTTTAATTTGTGCTTCTCAGGATTCATCAGTAATCCACGTAGTTATATTTTCTGCTAAAAATTCAGTAGTAAGATAGTAAAGAGTCGATAACCTGTTGTGAAATCTCCTGCATGCGCCTAGACCAGAGGATTAGGCACACTTCGATCTGTACGGGAGCTGGGATTCAGCATGTGCTTCCTCGTGAGATGAAGGGAGCGGTTCACACATCTTAGTGTCACCATTTTTTGTCTGTCTGCAGACTCAGGAAGACAACACTGTATTGGTTCACATTCGGAAGAATATCTACACAACCATATAGGTTAGAAACTTTATTTTTAAATGAAGTTTTCAATTGTGCAGGAACTGTTGGGGGATATCCACGACGGATCTGGCACAGCATGCAGGCCGGTATTGATATAATCCAACTCCTCTCTTGGAGTGGAAAGTAAAAGTATCATATTAATTCAAAAGATGACCTTTCTTTTAACTTTCAGGAAGGTCACTAGAAACTTTTTTAACTTTATTTTATGACTGAATTAAACTTTGCTTGTTCTCCAGTTATTAATTATTTTGTAACTAAAAAGTTAATTAAAGCAAATATTTACATATTAGTATGGATAGGCATAAAGTAATTTGGATTCGTTTCTTATCAGTGACTGCAATATAGAATGGTTTGTGGTTTTTTTCTCAGCGGAAGATCATTTCTCTGTCAATCCACTATTTAATTACAGAGCCATCACCATAGCTCCGTAACTCATGCTGGATCTGTTCTAAAAAGTGACGTAGACCCATGACAAGGTCTCCATTTTTTTTGGTCTGTGATTTCTGATCAACCTCACTTGCTGTCATAATACCCAAACATTTTCTAATTGCTAATCTTTCAAATTTAGCCTGCGCTCTGGAGAGTGTTTCTTGCAGTTTATCAGTGATAATAATTCGGTGAGCAAGGCTTGCTGTTCTGAATTGCAGTCAATTGTGCAGATGCTTTTAACAGTGTAAAAACCACAGAATAACTTGTGCTCTCCAGTGTTACGCTGGTGCTGTATGAAGAACCCAGCTGAAAATCAAGTAGAAATTCTGCTTGCAAAGTTGGTGCGTTGGGAGAGGGAGGCCAGAGGAGGTTTGGACCAAGTGTGATTACTTAGGAAACAGAGACAAAAGCAAAAACCCCTGAGTTGCTACTTTAAGAGCCTTCTCAGAATAGATCTACACTTTAAGGTTGAAGCTAGCATACAGTAAAAGATATTTTTCATACTCAGATCTTTATTTCACTCATATACGCTTTCAGTTGAAGCTTAAATGCAAAGCAAATAGTTGAAGTTACTGCAGTTAGTTCTGGAGAAGTGCCACTGACCTCTTTACTTGCAGTCAGTCATCGGTCCCAGCCCCACCAGCAGTCATCTCAGCCCCAGAGGACTCTGCTGCAGCATGTGGCTCAGTCGCAGACAGCAACGCAGACTTCTGTTGTGGTGAAATCTATCCCCGCATCCTCCACAGGCGCAATTACCCATATCATGCAGCAGGTTGTACCCTTTCTTTTCCCAACAGTCTATAAACAGCAGTAGGTTATATGAATTATATAGGGTCAGGGCTTGTTCTGAATGAGTATGTCATGTTGCTGCCACTGAAAATGCTAAGTGTCAGGGCAAATTAAGAACTTAATTTTAATATTGCCTGTTTTGATGGTGAGGGTGGGGGGATAAAGGGGAAGCAGTTAATGAGATTACTTGAGACTGTTAAGTAAGAGGTATTAACAGCCACTGTGAAAAAGATAGTGCTTTCTAGATGAGTTCTTTCTGTCTGTACATCATCTCTTCAACAGCAACAAGCTGCTTTTTTTCTATATGTTGCATTGCAAGGGCCTAGGCTCTTTATGTTGGTGCTAGTGTCGGGGGAAGAGGGATGAAGCAGAATCTGGTCAGTACACAGAGCACACGGTGTCTTTTTCATTTGAGGGCTTTAGTTTGTGAATACGCAAACTTCTCTGAATCAAAAAGTAAGATCGTATTTAGACCAGTACCGTTAGGATCCCAAACGCTTCAAACAAGCAGTGTAGCTTGTGGTGAAGACTTGGTGAAGTCTTACTGAAGCCACTCTCATGCCTTTGTTCAAGACCTGCTCAACTCTGCAGTGCTTTAACTTCTAGGAACTCCAGCTGTGGACCAGGATAGTACTGTGTTAGGGTTACAAACCCACTTCAGAGAGCGTATTTTCACAGGTGTTTGAGTAGGCTGCTTCATCTTGCTAAGGCCATTTATTAATACGTTTATACCATGGTATGCAAAGCACGGTAGCGTAGATCTCTTGCTCCCTCAAATTCCTCAAGAAATCAAAAAATGTGCAATGCCCAAGAAAAATTGCAATAAAATTTTGAGGAAGGAAGGAGAAGAGAGGCTCTCCGCTGAAACAGGGTATATTATAGGGCGTATATATATATATATAATAGGTATATGAGGAGCTGCAGAAGAAATCATGGAGAAGATGACTAGGCTCTCAAGAGGCAGAATAAGAATTTATTGTGCAGAGAGACTCTGTTTTTAATGAGGAGCTACTGGTTTAACCACCTGCTAATCCTGCTGCTTCATATCAACTGCCATGCAACCTTAGGGGCTTTGAACCTTAGTCTGACACACGCGAGTCTCCACTGAGGATTAGTTACGCAGTTGATGTCGTCACATAGAGACGTATCACATTTTAACATGATGAAAATAGCTATTGATTGCTTACATATTGTGGAATCTGCATGTAAGGGTATCTTTTTATACATGAATTTGGAGTCTGTAATGGTAAAGTAAGTTAAAGTAGTTCAGTTGAAACATAAAAAAATTATTTTTAGATTGTGTATTCTTATAATTTGTATTTCTCTTTACTAACTTGCTCTAACTTCTTCTTATTAAGGCCTTAAGCAGTCACACTGCGTTTACCAAACACAGTGAACAACTGGGAACTGAGGAAGGAGAAGTGGAAGAGATGGACACCTTAGATCCTCAGACTGGCCTGTTTTACAGATCTGCCCTGACACAATCGCAGGCACAAAAACAGCAAAAACTGAGTCAGCCACAGCTGGAACAGACTCAACTGCAAGTGAAAACTCTGCAGTGTTTCCAGACTAAGCAGAAGCAGACAATCCACCTGCAGGCCGACCAAATCCAGCACAAACTCCCACAAATGCCCCAGCTTTCTATAAGGCATCAAAAGCTAACCCCCCTGCAGCAAGAGCAAGCACAGACCAAACCAGATGCACAGCACCCCCCACACCACATGATGGCCAAAGAAAGGCAACTCCCTACCTTAGTGGCACAGCCACAGCAAACTGTAGTACAGGTGCTTGCAGTAAAAACCACGCAGCAGCTGCCCAAACTGCAACAGGCACCAACGGCACAAAAAATCTACGTGCAACCCCAACCCCCCCCAGAGTCAAATGCAGCTACCTGCCTCTTCAGAGAAACAGCCAGCAAGCCAGGTAACGGAATATTGATAGCATGCAAAATACACGTCGCTGTTCAAGGAAAAAAAAAAAAAAAATCAAAACACCAACCCTGTCGCTGTAGCAGTGTTTTGTCCTGGCAAGAGAGAACTCCTCATTCCGCTGGTATTAATTACCCCGTCAGAAGGTTGACACTAGGAAAGAGAAGCACATGTTATAGGGGAAAAATCCATAGAGCTCACAAACGTGTTTTGTTGGACAGTTTTTATGAATTTCTGCCACCACTGGTGCATGGAATTTGTCCCTAATTATTTTCTTTTAATTTTTTAGATATGACTCATTATTAATTTCCGTTCCCGTAGCACTTTTTATTTCTGTGGAAATAAAGATGAATACACTGCAGTCTCCTAAGGCTCTCCATTGTACGTCTTCCTTTGTAGTTTACATCTTCCTAAAGTTATATGGCTTTCATGTCCAGGAGTAATTTGATTTTCCTTGGGAGGGGAAAATGTAAAGACTGAGAAACGTGGAAAAAAAAAAAATGTATTTTAACTAACTCCAGAATAGTACAATTTTTTTTTTTTTTGGCCCTTTCAGGAATACATGTGAAAACAAGAGGGTTAACAAATATCACATGGGGATGTAAATCCCAAAGGAAAACGAGACTGCTGTGGTATTATACTGCTACAATCCTTATCTAGCAGCCTAAAAAGCTGCTTTTCCCCAGGCTTCAATTAATTGTTACCATATCATTGCTAATTCCTTTGTTAAAACACTGAGTTTCAACTGTCTTCCTAATAGCAAGTATGTTGTTTGTGCCATACTGTCCTTGGAAATATTGATTAGATTTTCAATAAAGAAAAAAAAAATCTAGCTGTAACATGCACAACAAAAATTTGATTTTCAGGTGCAGCATCCAATTATAACGCAAGGATCCACTGTTACAAAGATAACTTTTGAGGGGCGTCAGCCTCCTTCTGTTTCAAAGGTAGCAGGTGGCAGTTCTGTGCCCAAACTGGCATTGCCGGTTACCAGCCTATCTCCCATGCAGGCATCCGCGAAGACAGCAGTAGCAGATATTTTGAGAGTGTCTATGGTGGAAGCTCAGATTGATACAAACACAGAACATACCATAGTGGATCCCCCAAACAAGGCCATGTCCACTAGTAAACTCGCTAGCGAAGCAGAGTCGTCACCTTGTACCCAGGTGCCGAGGGTGACTGCAGTAGGGATGACGGCAACTTCCATCCCCCAGCAACAGACATGTACAGAATCCGGTTCAAGTCCTCCTGCTGTTGGTCCTACTTTAACAGAGAGGAAACTCGATGCACGAGGAATGCCTACAACAAACCAGTTTATACACATTCAGAATATCTCACAAAAGAAAGCTGAAGAGAGTTCATCAGAAATTGTTATCCAGGTAAGAGAAGACCAGAGCAAATAAGGCAAAGGTTGAGCAGAGCAAACTCATGTCTAATGTGATGGTAGCAACTGAACGATATTCGAGTGTTTTTGTTTTCCTCCTTCAGTTTTTGATTCTTTTTCTACTCTTGTGCTTGTAATGGATTACTGCTTCAAAGTGTGTAATTCTTAAATTGAGCTCGACTTTCTCTAGCACTGTATCATTCACTGTGTCCTCGGTATCTTCCTTTCTGTTAAGAAAACAAACCAAGCTCATCTAATTTTACAAAGTGCTTTCATTTGAAATGCTTAAAAATGTGACCTTCACCACTTACTATGGAACTATGATCTAGAATTTTTTATAGTATCTATTAATGTTACCTCCGAGTACAATATTAGTGCAAAAAATGGAAGTAGTGGGGTTCTGCTTACTGGGCGAGTTCAGTAAATAAGGTCTGGATTCAGAAGCTTGTTAACTTCACTTACAACCAGTCTTACCACTTCGGAGATGAAATGCCTATTGATCTTTAGCCTAAATGCTTTGAGTCATTGCCTAACTGATGATGGATATTTTCATTGATTCTGCTGTCTTAAATATGATGGTTTATGATGTGATACCTGGTCAGAATATCAACTGAGGAAGTATTGAAGTAATCCGAGGAATCTTTGTAGACATGTTAGTGTTGTATATGTTCACACAAATGATAGCGGGGATTGAAATGGTTTTATTGTGTATCATATTTGTGTTACAGTGAAAATGCTTCTGATGTGGGAAATTTGTGTACAGAGCTTTCAAATTTTTCACGCTACTTTGTAAAATCTTCATTGCAGCTACCTTCGCTTTTGTAGAAATCATCATTTTTGTACTCATGTTTAGTCCTCATTTCCCTAAATAGACAAAGGTAGATTTCTGTTTTACTTCAAATCTGTATATTTTGAGAATCTGTATTGTTTATCACTGTGGCATGCTACGAGCTGTTTCAAAAGTAAAATACTGCCCACAACTTCAGTTGTATAAAGTTGTAGATTTAGTTTCTAGAACCTGTGAAGGTATAAGCAGAAATAAATAGCTTAGATCTGTCGCGTTTCCCCAGCCTCTATGCTGCTGCAGCTCTGAGCAGGGCTGGAGCTTGTGTTGTATACAAAAAACATAGCTAGCCCTTATATCTGAATGTCTTGTCCGAAAAAGATAAGAAAAAGATAAGGCTGAAGAAAGTAGTCTCTCTGCTTTGCGTTTGAGGAACGATGGATGGTGGGCATCGGTGGTTCAGCTGTTGGTTACGCTGGCGCAGACCTTTAGTGAAGATCCAAGGCCAAGATCAGTGCCTTAAGAGCAAGATTATTAAAATTTTATTTTTCACAACATAATCGGGTGAAATGGTGCTTTGAAGCTTTAGCTAATGTAAGGTGCAATGGGCCTTAGCTAGGGAAAATTGCTCTTGGAAACCGAATATCCCTTTTCCATGAGTACCCGCGCTTGCGCAGACGCCTTTACCTGTGAAAACCGCGTGTGTTAAAACTGAAATCTTCTCTTTCTTTCAGACTATCCCTCACTATTCCATCCCTTGTCACTCCAGCTCCAATGTGGTAGTGGAACCCAGCGGGCTCCTGGAGCTCAACAACTTCACCAGTCAGTGCCTCGACGATGAGGAGACGGCAATGGAGCACGATGTGGACAGTAGCACTGAGGACGGCACTGAGCCCAGCCCCTCTCGAAGTTCTGCTGAACAATCCTAAGGAATTGGGACACTGGAGTGCACTTTAAAATATCTTGGGATTTTGAGTATCCAAGATGCCCTTGTATTGTGATGTCTTAGAGCACTTTGCCTATTAGAGTTGTTCATTGGACCCTTGAAGCATCAGTGTGTTTTAACAAGACGGTATTGCAAAAGCTGCATCTTAAAAATCGTTTCCAAAAAAAAAAAAAAAAACAACCAAGATGTAGTTACCGAGATTTAGTAAAACCTGTGACAGTGGAATGTACTCCTGTTAAAAAGCAGATCTGCAGCGAATTCTACAGCTCGTGCTATTGAAGCCCTTGCCCAGATACTGAAACAGCTTTCAGTGAGAAGGGGTCGTTATTTTGCTGTGTCTTTTTGTTAGCTGTCGAGCAAAACACCATCAAAAAAAGAGAATGTTTAATAAATATTTGTATTTTTAAATAGCATGTGAGAGAAAAAGTGTCTCTGACAGTGCTGGAAAAGCCCCAGAAATTTTGGAATTGGTTAGCTTTCTTGCACTTGTGCTCACTTAGAGTTAAGATTTTTTCATAAGCCTAAAAATATAGTTTATTTTTTTTAAATTCTTGTTGGTGAATGTTTGGAAATAAGCAAAATCACTAACTGGTAGCAAAGTGGATTTGCTAGTGGATTTTTTTTTTTCATGCTTTACAAGAAGTAGGGTAACGGCGCGTGAGGCATTTCTTTGTGCCATAAGCACATGAAATGCTCATCTGCTCTAGTTAATCTTCGATTATTTATTTAAATATAAAATTTAAAGTGAGGCCACGTTGTTTAAAAAGTTCCTGTGAAACAGGCAGGTGTGTTAATTCTAATACAAACGGGGCGGGGGGGATGTATTTTGCTATAAATCAGTTTTTCAAAATTGGGGATATGTGGTTCAGCATCTTTCAAAGTTGAACCTCTGAATTTAGAAGTGAGCTAAGGCTTTTAAAAATCTGTATTTTACTCTTACATGCTGTTTTTAAAGTGACCATTTTGGGAGTTTAAGAGTTTAAATCGGTATACAGTGGTAGGTTTCAGAAATTAGCCTTACGACTTGGCTTGTTGAAGCAATACATTGGGGTTTTGTGATAGTTACAAGCCGCAGAGAGAGGTTTGGGTTCAGGTGGGATAAGAGAACCAGTTTTAATACATTCTGCTAATGAAGACAATATTCTTTTTTTTTTTTTTTTCCAAATGTATATAAAAACACGTTTTTAACTGTTTTGTATAGATTTCATTATAAATAACTAAGCATTTTAAGACTTTGACATATCATTTAATTGTATATACATCTATCAGCCTAACTGCCCACTTTTTGGTGCTGAAGTACTACTGTAAGTAGATTTCCTCCAAAGTCTAATACAGCTTTTTGCGTCAGTCTTTTTTTTAAGCTGTGATTTTACTGTTGATATTGTAGTTAAGATTAAATTCCAACTAGAGTAACTCAAACTAAAAATACAAACCCTAAAAAACCATTTATCTTACTTGTCCTGACTATCCACCTATGTAAGAAGATGCAGTAACCCCTAGATGGTGCTGTTGGTTTTTATCTAACCTGAGTTGTCTTATAAATTCAGTCCCTATGGCTTTCATACACTTTTTTTTTTTCCCTTTTGTTTGCTTTTCCATCAGCATTAGTTCCAAAATAATGTAGTTTATTATGGTGGAGAGGTGTGCTGATAAATTCAACGTGCAAATGCCGGAATAGTGGGGTAGGAAGCTAATTATTTTTGCGTTACCTTGATGTTGGACTAGGTATTGGTTTGGTTTCTGCTGTACTTAGTGCTCAGGATGGAAGAGAATAATAGATATGAAATGAAAAATACCATATTTCTTCCTCTAGTTAAAAAAAAAATAGCCCTGCCAGTGTACCATTCTAGGTGGTTCAGGTTTTGATAGTTTGGGAGCTTTTATCCTTGTTTTAGTGAAATAACAGTGACCAACAAGAGTGACCAAGTGATGATCTAATTCCTAAAAGTTCCACATTGCTACAGAATGGCAAAAAGTGATTTAATACAGATTTTACCGCCAGTGGGACTGGATGATCTGCCGTGCCTTGCAGATGCCAGCGTAAGGCATAGGCTGTAGTTTTCCATACACAGTTACGAAAGGCCCAGAGCAGATGTCGCACAGTTCTTCTGGCTTCTATCAAATTCTCCTTGTCACCTGGGGTCTCGCAGTATTTTGAGTGACCCTGGCATATCTAGGACTGAAAAGCCATGAGAATATAAAGTAGAGCAAGATTTTTCTTAAGCGCTTTTGCCCAAGAACTTTGCCTTAAATTATGGTTTCAGGTTTAGGTGAATATATATGCTCTCTCCAGCCAAAAAGGCATACTAAGAAATGGCCTAAGGTGAATGTGACACTCCTAATGTTTGTATATTGTTGAATTCTGGTCCAATTTATTCCGATGTTTTATGTAAGACTTATGTTTGCATCTTTAGTGATGGCTTTACAGCAAAGGTATGAACAGTTTGACAGTTCCTTGAAGACAGCAAATCTCTTAAAAACACAAAAGCTTTTGGTGTTGCTGTGAGAGGTGATTGCTTTCAGACTGGCAAATTGAAGCACATGGTGGGGGTATCTAGGGATCATGTAAGAAATTTAGAAGAAGGACTTTTCTAATCAATGCATTCATTCTTGAAACTCCTCTCTTGATGCTTTCCCAAAATGAGCTGATTTTTTTCAGATTCTTATTTGATTTATTCCAGCACTTCACCATATAAATACCTTTAATAATAAGGAGTGTACAAGATGAGCTAAAATTTAGGGTCAAGATGTTAATTTTTTTTTCCTAGTTACTTGCTTTTTGAGAACAACTATAAGAAGACATGCTGGGAGTGTTTGGCCTTCTCCCCTTTTCGTGAACTCCAGGCAGCACTGCCTGTTCCTTGTCCTGCCCTGCAGACGTGCAGATTTTTCCTACCTGCCCCTGGGATACTTACTTCATCCTACTGCAGCCGTGTATCCACTCCTCACAGCTTTATAAATATCACTGAGCTGCTAAAAATAAAACATCAGTGTGTAAGATAACATTTGCATATCCCTTCTCCCTAATAAGCTGCATCTTCCTTCCTGAAATGAATTTGATGTCCCTCCTTGGAATAGAAGAAAGGTGAGCTGCGATGATGATGACAGTCTTCGTTACTAGGAATTAGCAGGGAATAGGCTTGTAACTTAGGGGGAAGCTATGGATGAATTGGAAAACAAATAAAACAGCATTAAAGGGTCGCTTTGAATTCAGCATTTTAACAAATGTGCTCTGGCACTGCAATACATGAATTTTCCAAAAAGGATGCTAAGAAAGTGAAATGAAGTTGGAGAAGTACCGAAACAAGGTTGGAGTTACGTGCACTGTAAAGATGCGTGCGATCGTAGAGGACTACGTGTTTTCTGGAAAGATTTAACCATCAGGGTGAAAGTATTTTCAGCCTCAGTCTTTCTCCCACTGACAAAATGAGCTTTTGAAATTTTGGGGCAAAATAGAAAAACAGAAGCTACTTGCAGTTGTGTTGTCTTACATGTGGAGGACCCTTTGAACAGAATGCATGACTAAATAGATGGGATTTAAAAAGAAAACACTGAAGACCTTTAAAAAAGGCAAAAGTCAGGGAAACTTAAGACTATATGCTTTTGTTTCGAGTGTATAAATAGTTCCTGAAGTCTAAGGGTTTCACAGATGAAGGTGGTTATGCATCCCCACAGGTGCCCTGCAAAGGCAGATGGTTTCAGCTTGGCAATGTTCAATCCAGAGAAGACTCTGATCATAACTTAAGATAAGAAAATCAGACTATTTAGAGGTTTGCCTGTATTGGAAAAACTGTGTGTTTACCACCCGTGTGTCTGTGCTGGGCTCGGGACTTGCTCTTTCCCTAGGTCTGATGTAAACCACGAAGAACGATTACTAACAGCCTGTGCAAAGTTTCCTTTCATGCTATGGGGCTTCAAGTTTTTCCCCTCCCCAAAGTCTGTCCTGAAAACCTACTGCCATCTCTGAAACTGCTTTCTTCCAGTAGAAATGCCACACATAGCCTGTGATAAATTTAGAGCTTAAGGTAGCTTATCAAAGAGAAAGTTAGGGAAGAAGTACCTTAAGATGTATTTGTGGGTTCCTGTGCAAGAAGAAGTTGTCATTAGGGGCATTTTAGAGGGATAGAAATGGAAACTTGAAAAAAATCAATACTAAGATTGAGGATAATTAATTAGGGTTACCGAGGAGTGTCACGTTTTCTGGCATTTGGGGTCTTTTCTCTCCAACGAGCACAGAGGCTGCGGTTGAAATCCAGTGACCTCGTATCTCATATAGTAGCAATGGAACTAGACATTTGCATTGGTGTCTTAAGGCTTTAAACTATGAAAAAAAAATAGTATTTGTTGGGACGTTGAGGCAGCTAGAGCTATGACTGGCAAGCGGAGGTGACCGGTGATCTTGGATGGGTTGTGGTGGCAGTGGGTTTTTTTCTTTCACTGTACTTGGGTGCAAAGTTGCCGAAGTGTTGTAAATAGGATAACGAGTACCTGGGAAGTTGTTCATCATTTCCAGAGAAAAGGGTCTTTGCATTATTTGGGGTAGGAAAGATATTACGAGGTTTTTAAGCATTGAGGACTGAAGAGTAACAGCATGGCCTTGAATCATTTTTGGAGTCCAGGACTGTTACAATTGTCCAATAAATACTACTCCAGATCAGGTCCTGTTCAAAGCTTCATATGATTCCGGTTTTGCCCAGTACTTGGCCACTTTTGAAAAAACAGATTTTTTTGTGGTGATATCTTGATGTTTTTCTCAGCTCTCCATCTCTCAGTAAGTTTTTAACAGTTTTGAAATTTTCTGGGATCCTATTTTCTGTAGCTGCCTTTATTAAATGGATTTTGTCATAAGGAAAAGATACTCGTATCACCTCACTGGAGGTGGGTAATTAGGACCTTGGGCTCTTTGCGTTATCGTTGAATCCTTCAGAGGGTGGGTGGTAGGCACGTCAGCCCATCTCTCATGGATTACGTGGGGGATTTAGACTCCATAGAATGGTTTGAGTTGGAAGGGACCTTTGAAGATCATCTAATCGTGTCACTTGGATGCCCAAACTACCTAGCATGAATCCTCTGCGATGGAGTTTTTGCTAAAACTTTGAAAATTCTTAGTGTGAGAGCCTAATTTATTACGTGTTAGAGCAAACGCTGTTCAGGAATTGCTGTCTTTTATGGTAACAAATCCAGCTTTTCGCAGCCGTCGGCCAGATCTGTCCCAGAGGCTCATAGGATGCCGGTACTTTGGGACTTCCTTCACATCAGTCTCTACCAGAGGCCAGCTAAAGGCTCTGGAAGTCTCTTTGCACAGGCTTTCATTGCTGTTAAGGATTCTGCTTTTTTTAATGTATACATCTGGAGCACATAACAGGCTGGTTGTCTCCAGAGATGACAGTGAGTCTGTCACTGCTGCCCTGTAGCCATCACCAGGGCTGTTGACTGTCTCAATAAGTGTAAACCCTTTGAGCTGGATGTTTGGTCAGGCCAGACTTTTCCTGCGGACTAGTTAATCCTTAACTGCTAAGTTACTCTTTGATATTGCAGCCTTTTTTAAAAAGCAAAGCAAACCAATGTGCAGGGTATCCTTTGCTTGGTGTCTGTTTCAGGTCTCCGTTTTCCTAATTCTCCTTGTTTCTAGGAAGCCGCTTTCCCCGTAAGTTTAGTTCAGACCTGTAATCTGCTCTGCTGTCTCCCATTCTTCTTGCAAGAAGATAAAGCTGTGTATAACTTCCATAATTTCCATGGAGAGAATGGGAACGCTTGCATCCCTTCCTTGCAAGAAACTTCTCAGTACCTGAGACCTGAACATAACAAAGCACTGGGAATGGTTCTTTGTGCACTCACGTGGTCAGCGAGGTTGGCAGGAACCTCTGGAGATCAGCTAGTCAAGCCTCTTGCTCAAGCAGGGTCAGCTGGGGCGGGCTGCTCAGGCCCATGTCCAGCTGGGTTTTTGGAAATCTCCCATGATGGAAACTCAGCAACCTGTTCCAGGGCTTGACCACCTGCACATTCATTTTTTTTTTCCTAGTATTTAAGTGGAATTTCATGGTTTTGAGTTTATGCCCGTTATCTCTTGGCCTTTCCTTGGTTACCACTGAGAAAACCGAGGGCTACAAAAATGATCAGAGGGCTGGAACACCTCTGCTATGAGGAAAGGCTGAAAGACCTGGGGGGGGGTGTTCAGCCTGGAGAAGAGAAGGCTGCGGGGAGACCTTACTGTGGCCTTTCAGTACTTAAAGGGGGCTGATAAGAAAGATGGGGACAGGCTTTTTAGCAGGGCCTGCTGCAGTAGGACAAGGGGCGATGGTTTTAAACTAAAGGAGGGGAGATTCAGGCGAGATATAAGGAAGAAAGTTTTTACACTGAGGGTGGTGAAACACTGGAACGGGTTGCCTAGAGAGGTGGTAGATGCCCCATCCCTGGAAACATTCAAGGCCAGGCTGGATGGGCCTCTGAGCAACCTGATCTGGTTGTAGATGTCCCTGCCCATGGCAGGGGGGTTGGACTAGGTGACCTTTAAAGGTCCCTTCCAACCCAAACCATTCTATGATTCTATGAGAAGTCTGGCTCTGTCTTCTTTACACCCCCGTCAGGTATTTAAACACATGGAGGGGATCCCCTTTCAGCCTTATGCCCAGAAACCCGAATGCTTGCAAACACAGTGATTTAAAATACTTTGAGAAATCACTTCTGGTTTAAGTTTCAATAACCTGGCCCAAAGCATGATGCTTTGTCTTGGGATGTTTGGCTTCTGACTTGAGTCCCTGCTGGTGGGAGGATTTCAACTCCAAGCAACGCAAGATCTGCTGCTTTCAGGGCTCTGGGAAATAAATGCACTTATAACCATTGTCAAGGCAGCTTGGAGGGATGATAGCCATGGGCTTTTGGGAGCGTGAAAATAATACCAGGAAATAGTTTGAAATTATACCCAGAGAGGCTGGAATAAGATTTTCCTGTTGTGTATCACATGGAGAAGATCTGCCTTCTCCAGCGTCAGGATCAGGCACTTTCTATGGGATGTCTCTGTGTCCCAAAGATTGGAAAACAGGACTTTGTTCAAGGTTATGAATTTATCCAGAAATTAATTTCTCCCAGAGATACAAGAACTTGTTATTTTCTGGGGTTTTTTATTTATTCTATTCTTTGGGGGGGTTTTTTTGTTTGTTTCCTGTCAAGATTTTTTTTCTTTGTTTGAACTAAATGTCACAGCGAGATGTCATAGCCAGCCTGGGCTATTTATAGTGGAAAGCAGCAGTATCTTGACTTTCAAAGTCTCCAGCACAGAATTAAAAGTGCAACTTTTCTGGTCAGGAAATGGCAAAGGTTTGTTTTGAAATGAGCAGTAAAAGCAGAGCCTGTAGTATAAACAGCTACTTTGGGGTGCTGTGAGGGAGGGGAGTGCCTTTTTGGACACCGGGTCTACGTAAAGCCTTACTGATCCTGAGCCAAAAGGGAGATTTTTTTTGTTATTTTCTGTTGTGATTGCCTTTCTCCTTGTCCTGACAGGTGGTTGAAGACGACGCTCTTCCCTCTGTAGTTCCACCTTTGGGACCTTTTCTCCTTTCATCAATTTTGAGCCCTTCTCCTGTTAGCATCTGCTGAGAAGGGTGGTCACAGGAAGAAAAAATGAAAAAATGCAATTTATTTCCATCTGTCATCGCGGTGAAGAGCGGACGTGTCTTACTGCTGCAGCTGGGAACGTGGCCGCTTCATGTTCACTTGATCGTGTTGCTTTTAGATCAAAATGTCGAAGTTATTCAGTGGTTATTTGAAAAATAAGAGGTTATTTCAATAGTCCACGATGGTAGGAAGAACTATCCTACGTTGTTATCTCTCTTCTGATGCTTTCTGGGTTTGTTCAGCCTGGAGAAAAGGAGGCTTCGAGGGGATCTCATCCCCAGGTACCAGTGCTTAAAGGGGAGCTACAAAGAAGCTGGAGACTCCCTTTTTACAAGGAGTCCCGTGGTGAGGCCAAGGGGTAACGGGTGCAAGTTACTGCCAGGGAGATTCCGATGGGACACGAGAGGGAAATTTTTCACAGTGAGAACAGTCAATCATTGGAATAATCTCCCCAGGGAAGGGGTTGATTCCATTACACTGAATACATTTAAGACTCAGCTGGATGTGGTGCTGGGCCATCTCATCTAGATTGTGCTAGAAAGGTTGGAGCAGATGATCCTCGAGGTCCCTTCCAACCTGGGATTCTATGATTCTTAGCAAATTCTGCAGTCTCCTGCAAGCAGCCTGCACTTGGGGATTAAAGGGCATCCTTCAGGGGCATCCCAGCCTAGCAAGGAGTGAGCCTGAAGGGCCTTTGAAGTGTGGATGGTGCCCGCAAGTGTGGGATCCCACTGCGGTCAAAGTGAAAATCCAATGTAAAGGGTCAAGAAAAAGAAGTGCTGCTTCAATAGCTCTTAAAAAAATATTTGTTCTCTGCATACATTGGTTTCACATGTTCTCAAAGCATGTGGGGGACATCCCCTTCTCATCCCATCTGGCCGTTTTTCTTAATATGAGGATGTAGTAATGAGATAAGAAAAATCACCTTAAAAGCAGACTGTCTAGCTAGAAATTTATCTGTTGTGGTTTTTTTCCACAACCAAATTTTGTTTTTTCAGTTGGAAAATAGAGCCTACTCTTTATTTAGAGGCACTACGGTGCTGCTTTTTGTAATAAGTTAAAATAGGAACATGTGAACTCATTAGGGAAAAAAAGGAATTGACCTAAATTGTGGCTAAAATCCTTTTGGGAATGAAAAGGTTTCTGTTCAATTGTTTTTCGTATGCGCTGTGTTTTTTGGTTTTTTCCTTGGTTTGTTTTGGACATGAAATAGAAATACTATATTGGTTTGAGAAGAGGTTAAAAACAGCATGAGAACAAAACCACAAGAAGTAGGAAGTCGCACAAGTTTAGTGAGAACAAAGTTTTGTAGCTGCAGTGTTCCCAGAAATAGGGATATTTGTTTTCCTCTCCGGACTTTTGCTCGTACGTTCTCCCTGCAGCCACATTTGGACTGCGGTGACGCAAGGCACTAACAAAGCGCTGCAGTGAGCTCCCACTTTCTAGTATTTCTTAATATTGAAAAAGTGTTCGGAGAAGGATTTGGATGCTCACAAATGTTTTTTTTTTTTTTTTTCAGCTGCATCAATCTGCGGCTGGATGCAATAGCTGTTAGTGAGCACTGTGCAGCCTCCTCTTTTTGCATGAAAATATATAATATAGGTCCATGGGTGACCACGGCATGGTTTTAGCTCTGATTTATGATTTTTGCTCAAACCTACCACGTAAATGTGCAGCACGCAAGCCCAGAAGGACTAATTTGAGAACTGGAGGGCTGCCTTCCCTGTAAGGCAGTGATTTTGGTCAGGGTGGAGCCTGGCTAGCTTTGCCTTGAGGACACATAAACTCATTTGGTCGCTGATACTGCTTCGGTGCCTCCCTCTGAATTTGTCCTGAGGGATGGACAAGTTCTCCTGCAATAGATGGGATTGAGGAGACCAAAATAACAATAAAGATCTGCCAGAGCATCGTAAGACAAAGAACCCAGGAAGATGCTGCAAACCAGAGCTGGCTGAGCACAGAGAGCACAGGATAGGCTTTATTACAAATAATTATTATCAAGTGGCTTTATTACAGATAATCGTTATGGAGTTAGACTGATATTAGTGCACGGACTCAGTGAGCAATTGCCTGGTCTGATCAGCCGCTGTGAATCTACCATAGGGCTTGGAGTTACCGTTGGATTAGGTTTGCACAGGTGCTTTATGGATTATTGTGGCCATGTTTGGAAATAAAATAGGAACCTCAAGCTGAAATAAACTGGGGATGGGGAATGGGGTTTGCGACTTTGAAGTTGAGGGTAAATGTAACCTGGATCATTTCAATTCTCTCAATCAAGGTGCAGGAAGACACAAGGACAACTCTGGCCCTGGAGCTTTAGTCCCCTTGCAAGAGTTGAGCAGCAGAAGTGGTCTGGGAAGTTGCTTGCCTTGGACGTGTGTGGCATCTACAGATGGTGAGTGGGACGTGGGAAATGATGGTGTGCAGATGCTGGCAGCACAACTGGAGGGGAACTACCAAAATCCTCTAGTGAGAGCTGCAGCTTCTGTTACAGTGAGACACAGTTAGCCCTGTTTTGTACCCAGATGGTTGATTTGATGGTGGCATACTTGTTTGCAAAGCTTACAAAGGCTCTTAAAGTAAAACAAAGTTATCAGGTTCCTGACTGAAGTGAACTAAGCACTCCATTACCTCATTCCTCCTCACCTTCCACCCCTAGAAAATAAATTTTAAATTCCCCAACTTCATTCTTAACGCTACTGAAAATCACTTTTCCTGTCTGACAACTTCCCTGTGAGAGTGAGGTTTGTTTTCATCACAAATCACACCCTTGTTCTTGGTTCTGGCAGAAAGGATGTCCTTTGTGTGGCTGCCAAAGGACTTCACGGTTTTCCTTTCCCTCCTTTGTCCTTTTCTTCCCAGACTTTGTGGTTGTGCTGCAGTAATCTCTACAGCATAGAGATTAGCAGGATGGCCGTAACATAATGAATGGAGGTTTTCAGGTCAAATCTAAGTGAAGTTCCCCTTGGAAATCACCAAGAAATTTCTTAGTTGGTTACGATAGCTGTGGAAAAGCATGGGGCCACTTCCTCACTATAGGTCTAGAAGATCTGGATTCCCATGCCTTGGAGACCGCCACACAGAAAAGAGGCCTGTTGTGGGATGCGAGATCTGGGAGGAGTGTGCGTGGCATGCTGACTGCAAGGCACGAAGCAAGATGTTGATGCTGTGTTGTACGTGTCCGTTGTCTTTGGAGAGACGCATGAGCTACCCCACAGGTAGATGAAGCCCATGGGGCCATTGAGGAGCAGGAAGGAAGAAAGAGGACCTCTTTTGTAGCCTAGGACTGGTGAGCTCAGCAGGTGAATTGACACATGAGCTTGCAAACTTCAGGTTATCAGTCATGCTACTGAGAGGTGTGGTGACATCAACCGTGCAATCACTACCACTGTCCCATGGGATGTGTGAAGAGTCCTGAGTGTGATGAAATTTTACAGTACAATAATGAGGACAGAATTGATACTAACCCCCAAGGACCTGTGGAGTCACCTGCAAGGAATCTAACATGCCTTCATGGGGTTCTAACATGCCTTCTGGGGGTGCTCAGCCTGGAGAAGAGGAGGCTGAGGGGAGACCTTTTCACTCGCTACAACTACCTGAAAGGAGGCTGGAGCCAGGGGGGGGTCAGTCTCTTCTCCCCAGGAACAAGCGATGGGACGAGAGGGAACGGCCTCAAGCTGCGCCAGAGCAGGTTTAGGTTGGATATTAGGAAAAATTTCTTCACCAAAAGGGCTGTCAGGGCCTGGCCCAGGCTGCCCAGGGCAGTGGTGGAGTCCCCATCCCTGGGGGGATTTAAAAGATGGGTAGATGTGGTGCTTACGGACATGGTTTAGTGGTGAACTTGTCAGTGCTGGGTTAACAGTTGGACTCGATGATCTTAAGGGTCTTTTCCAACCTAAATGATTCTATGATTCTATGATTCATCCTTTGCCTTGTTTTTTGTCTGTGTGCTCTTTGGTGATACCATACTGTTCTCTGCAAATGAGCGAGCCTCCAGTGCAAAAACAATCACCCTTTCTGGACACCCCATTTGCTACAATGTGCTACGGCAATGTCCCTTAAAGTAACGACAGCTCCTTCATTGGTTTTTGAGATCACTCATGAACCCTGGAAGATAACGGGCAGTGGGAACACCAGGATGCACCTGGATAGCCTGGGTTTTGTTCCTGTGGAAAATGGTGATTGTTTCTCCTACAGACTTATTTGTTCTGTTTCTAACTTTTTGTTTTGTTGATTTATCAAAATTCAAATGCCTGTGATTTGAGCCCTCCATTTCTTATATTCCACCCATCCTGTTCATCATACTCTTTGTTGTAGAGTGTGCATCCCTCATGGCCACCAAACCACTGCGAGAAGCCCAATGAAACAGGGCAGTCTTGCTCCTGCAATTCATACCGTTTGGTGGGACTTGTCCAGCAGCCTTGTTTTCTGCTTCCCTTGGCCAGATGTGTTGCCTATTGAAGTGTAGTAAGCAGTAACTTATGTTAACATAACACTTACTATTGCTGCTGTTGGAGTCTTGCCAAAAATATTGTTAGGTTTATTTGTCAGATTTTAATACCAAAACATAAATAATCCAGCCCAAGAGAGCTTAGTGTAGATACCTTCTGGTTGGCTTGGCAGGGACCCAGCCTAGCTGTGTGTTGACACAACACGCTCCATGCTGAGCATGGTGTCTTGGCTACGGTCTTGTTCCTCCGAGTTTGTGGCAGTGACGTTCCCACTTTGCTGTCATGGTGTGTTCGAATTCACCCTGTTCTTCCACAAACCATCCATTTTTGAGAAGTTTCCTCTTAATGCTAGTGCCTTGTGCTGATCCATCTTCTCCTGATCGGAGAGGAGTCACCATGGAGGATGCTTGTGAAAGAAACTCTGGGACTTGCTCCTGCTTCCTCTCCCCTACAGTCTTGTATTAGCACACAATTTGACACACAATTTTAGTTTTCCATTACTATTTAGGTGGCACCGGTCTCTGCTGAACTACACAGGATACTGCTGGTTTGTGATAATAAAAAAGCAAGGAGTCCTTGAAACTTCTAATGTCCATGACAGTGAGGAGCTCAGGGCCATGTGTAGCATGAATGGGTTAAACCAAGAAACTAAAGGCCACCGTTACTTTGGATTTCCGTTGTTTTCTGTGCCACTGCTTCAGCTTCTGTTTGCTTTTAGGTTCAGCTACTGAGAATTTATTGTTTCACAAAAAAAAAAAAAATTGTTTTGTCAAAATAATGGAACTTGATTATAATGGAAGCAGAGAAAGACTGCTGTTTAGGAAAGACTGACTCGTTTAATTGGATGCTTCGTTTCTGAAACATGAGCCCATAATGTTGTATGTTTGGTTTTTTTGCTTTTATGGAGGATGAAGGACTGAGCTGGCAGAAAAAGTACGTGAGTTTTGAATTAAACAAATGATTCCCCCCCGCCCCGAAAACATATACTTATTGACGTAAAAGACAAATCAAAGGGTCAGGTGTCTTTATCGGTTGCCACCTGTGCGAAGCTCTCTAGGAATGAAGCCAGGCTTCTGCAGCCATGCCGCAAGCTCGCTCTTGTTTTGCAGGCGCATAAACAACCCTATGCAGATGTTTCACGGCAAACCCAAGTTGGAACAACACAAACTGCGTCCTGCTGTAAACACAGTTTCCTGTGAAGAACAATAATACTTAATCACTTTTTTATGTTGCAGTCTGAGCTTGGTGGCAGGCTGGTCTCCTTCATGATCACTTGACAAAGGAAACAGCTCAAAAAATCAAATTACTACCAGAAACCCCCAAAATTCTTTAATCTGGTCACGCCATGTACCACAACATTATAAATATGAATTCTTTGCTTCTTTCCCAGACTCAACTGGAAGAGAGAAATGATGCTTTTTACCAATCTGAATTTAGTTCCTTATTCTGCCATTCGTGCCTTGACATTTGAAGTGATGTCCAAGAGTGAACAAAAAAGGGTTCTGGTGAAAGTCTGGTTTAATTCTTTGCATGTTTTTTTTGCCACTCTTAAAGGGTGACGTTTTATAAGTGATATGCATAAGAATCGAAAACCTATTATTATTCTTTTCAGAAGCATCTTAAACAGACTGTTCTCCAAACTCCACAGTTGAAGAAACTGCGATGGGATTAAGTTCACTGGTTAAAATATTTGTGGAAAATCCTCAGTTATTTGTCCTTATGAGAAGGAGGAAGGACGGTAGTTTCCTGTAATGGAATAAAGTGCTTATGTTAACCACTGAAGGCAGCGTATATAAGAGAAATGAGGGTTGGAGGGAATGCGAGCAGTGAAATCATAATTAATATCTGCCTGTAAACAGCAAGTTGACTTTGCTTAGGATAACAGGTGAACATGACAGGGTTTTTTGAGAAATGGAACCAAGCAAAGATAATATTTCCTGGTATTTAATCCAATGCACTTTCTGTTCTATTCTAATGGTCTCTCAGGACAGGTGGTGGAAACCCTAACAAAGACTCCTGGGCAGGGTAACCATGGGGCATCCTGTAGGGAACCAAACACAGACTTGCTGTGAGTCATGGGGATGACATGGTTACTGTGCTGGTGTTTATTAAATTTCCATGGTTGCCATCCAGCTTACGTTTCAGAGGGTAATGTGAAACGCTGGTGGAAGAGGAAAACTAAAAACTCCTATTTATGGAGAAGCGGGGATGAGCACCTGTAGCGGAGGAAGATGAATTCCAACTCTTGCATAGATGATGCACCTCCCATACTCTGCTTTTGCAGGTGGACTTTCATAATAGAGCTTCTAAGCATGAAAGCTTTTGCTGAAGCAAGGAAGATTGTACTGGATCCAAGTGACTAGGAGATCATCCAGCAATGGTCGATTTTTGTATCAGTACTAAGCAGCCAGTCTAAAAACCACAAGGGAGTGCTTCTGTATTGGGGAGAATGCATTACCCTCACCAAGCTGTTCAGATGGTGGGAAGCCCAGCTGAGAAACCTGTGGCTTCCAGGTCAGGAAGGATGCAGAAGTCGTTTTCATGCAGCCTATGGGAAAAAACCATGGATGGCCTTAGTGGACCAATGTCTCACCTCTCACCAGGACCCATCCCACTACCCTCTCTCATGAGCTGACCCAATGGTGCTATGCATTGAGCTTTGCCCAGCATGTGGACATATATAATAATGTACTTTTTTTCCAGTGGAAAACTTTTATAATAACAAGATGATTTTTTAAATGTGTGTGTGTGAAATTTCTCTCTCTCCTCTATTAGTGTTTTTCTTATCCTCAGGCCTTTCTTCTCAAATAAATACCAGCAGGTTGCTGACCAGCTTCCCTCCTTTGGGGAAAGCATGCCTTTGTGGTGAAGGCACTGAACTAGGGTTCAAATCATCTGGGTTAGACGGTCTCTATGACCCCAAACAAATAAATCACTTGCTCTGCTCTTCGCCTTGGCTCCCCGAACATTTGGCCATCTCCCTACTCCACAGGGTAGCGTAAAGATAAAATCCATTTGTGATTCTCAGTTGCTTGGATACTGTGTGGACTTAGGGCTAAATAAAAAATAAATAAACAGAATAATGCAACTTCTAGCGTCTTCCCTCTGGTCTCCAGCCCTCCTCATGTAATTAACCAACTCCTGTGTGTTTCCTTGGGCTGGTTTGCCATCCCGAGCTGCCTCTCTCACTGCTCATCTGGTGTCCTCACTCAGCATCTCCCCACAGGGCCCTGCAACTTCTCTCCCTAATTGGCAGCTTTTAATTGGCAAATCATCGCCCTCTTTCAGCACAATTCCTCCCTTCTCTGCAATGTCCCCGAGTGATGCCTGAACAATACAACGCAACTGATGTCCTCTTCCAGGGCTTTCCCCACACTGTCTGCTCCTCAGAGGAAACCTATGCCGTTGATAATGAGCAGTGCTCATTTTTAGCCTTATTTTACTATTAGATTATAAGTTATTTATATATATAAAGATTATCTATCTCTCTATATATGTATAATCTTTACTACCTAATTCCAGGCCAAGATTATCGCTGCCGTCACACAGCATGTATGGGACAACCAGGGGATCAGGCCCAGACAGCATGGGTTTATGAAAGGCAGGTCCTGCTTGACTGACCTGATCTCCTATGACAAGGTGACCCGCTTAGTGGATGAGGGGAAGGCTGTGGATGCTGTCTACCTGGACTTTAGTAAAGCCTTTGACACTGTTTGGCACAGCATTCTCCTGGAGAAACTGGCTGCTTATGGCTTGGATGGGTGTACGCTTTACTGGGTAAAAATCTGGCTGACTGGGCCCAAAGAGTGGTGGTGAATGGAGTTAAATCCAGTTGGCAGCTGGTCACCAGTGGTGTTCCCCAGGGCTCGGTACTGGGGCCAGTTCTGTTTAATATCTTTATCAATGATCTGGATGAGTGCACCCTCAGTCAGTTTGCAGACGACACTAAGTTGGCCGGGAGTGTTGATCTGCTGGAGGGTAGGAAGGCTCTGCAGAGGGACCTGGCCAGGCCGGGTCGATGGGCACAGGCCACTGTGTGAGGTTCAAAAAAGCTCAGGGCTGGATCCTGCCCTTGGGGCACACCAACCCCAGGCACCGCTGCAGGCGTGGGGAGGAGCGGCTGGGAGCTGCCCGGCAGGAAAGGACCTGGGGTGGTGGGCGACAGCGGCTGAACATGAGCCAGCAGTGTGCCCAGGTGGCCAAGAGGGCCAATGGCATCCTGGCTTGTATCAGGAATGGTGTGGCCAGCAGGAGCAGGGCAGGGATCGTCCCCCCATGCTGGGCACTGGTGAGGCCGCCCCTCGAATCCCGTGCTCAGCGCTGGGCCCCTCACCCCCAGAAGGAGCTGGAGGGGCTGGAGCGTGGGCAGAGCAGGGCAGCGAGGGTGGGGAAGGGGCTGGAGCCCAAGGGTGGGGAGGGGCGGATGGGGGAGCTGGGGGTGCTCAGCCTGGAGAAGAGGAGGCTGAGGGGAGCCCTCATTGCTCTCTGCAACTGCCTGAAAGGAGGCTGGAGCCGGGGGGGTCGGTCTCTTCTCCCCAGGAACAAGCGATGGGACGAGAGGGAACGGCCTCAAGCTGCGCCAGGGCAGGGTTAGGATGGGGATTGGGAAAAACTCCTTCCCCAAAGGGCTGTCAGGGCCTGGCACAGGCTGCCCAGGGCAGGGGCTGTCCCCATCCCTGGGGGGATTTAAAAGCCGGGGAGATGTGGTGCTTAGGAACATGGTTTAGTGGTGAACTTGTCAATGCTGGGTTAACGGTTGGACTTGATCTTAAAGGTCTTTTCCAACCTAAACGATTCTATGATTCTTTGATTATGAGTTAGACTAAAGAATCCTTAGAAGTCATAGCTACAACTATACAAATATTAGCATGCAGTGATGTCCAAGCTGTTTGTAGTTCTGGTATGAGATAAAGTGTTTTACAGGGCTTGGTTAAGAGAATTTGTCTGGGTTCAAAGGGGGTATACGTTGATCAGCCCACACTGATGGCCATAGAGCTACACTAGTTCAAACCTGCTCATGAACCTCAGTTCCAGTTAATTATATGCTGAGATTTATTTTTCAAATGAGAAGAAAATTACTTGTTTCACCCTAAGTTTTATTGTGCATATGCATTCTCTGTAGAATAATATGGACTTTTCAATGCTATTAGCCAGCAGCCACGTTTGCAGCACTTCTAGTAATGTCAGTCTCTTAGGAAGATGCTCTTAGTCATATGGTTTAATTTTAAGTAGTCCTGCAAGGAGCAAGGAGTTGGACTTGATGATTCTTATGGGTCCCTTCCAACTCAAGATATTCTATGATTCTATGATAAATACATATATAGAGATAGATAGAGAGTGGTATACATCAGCTAGCAGTTGGTTAAACGTACTGCTTTCTGAAAACGCATGACAGCAACTCCTTGCTTTTCCACTGGAACCACTGTGGTTTGCACGGCTCAGCAGCCAATGATGCTGAGATGCTCTGGGGATCATTCACAACAATTGGGCTTTATTAGCTGCTGATAACATTCATTTCCCTTCCTCCTGGCCCCAGCATCCAGGCTACACTTGCAAAGGCAGTGGGTTAGCCAGAATCATTCTTCACTTTGCTGGAATATAGGGATGTTAGGAACAGACGCACATTGTAACAAATTTACAGGGAAAAGCAATCTAGGTGCTGACTTTGTGTGCAAGATACAGCAGCTGCTGCCGTATATTCTGCTAAACCATTTGCTGAGGGTGGCTGGGCAAATGCTGAGTATGTTTGCAGTGATGTGGTTTTTAGAGCTGGAGCACGCTTCAATGGGGGTCTAATACAAGTTGCCTTTCCCTCTGTTCCCAAATGATCTTCCCACTACGTAGAAGGTCAGAAGGTACCACTTCAGTGACTCTAACAGAACTGAAGGTCATCCTGGATTCTTCTTAGTTTTCAAAAGCCACTTTTATCTTTTCTACCTCATTCTCTACTGGCCTGACTTACAGCAGTACACATACTCCCAGTGGCCTGACCTCATGGGCTACAGCTCTCCCAGTAAGCCAAACAGGGTCAGAGCATGGTCATGAGCGTGGTCCTGTGGTTGTCAAGACCTTAACTGTTAGCACAGCAATTGCTATTAGTGCAAAGCAATGTGAGATGCTTATTCACAAATCTGGGCACGTGCTTTAGAGTAAATTCCTCCTGGATGGAAGCAATGAAGCAAAACCCAGCTGTTTGCTCAAATGTAGCTGCAAATAATAATTTCTTTATAGTACCATCCAAAATCTCACTTCAAAATCAATCTCTTCATGTCGCTGTGTTCTTTGTTTTAGGTTTTAAATGGTAAACTTCACATCTTAGCTGGTCCTCCTCATCCTTTTGTAGCTGATCATAAATACACTGCAGTGAATTCCATTTATTAGATAACATTTGTAGACTAGCATAGATGTGAATGGTATTTTATAGATTACAGATAAGACATACTCCCTGTCTAGGAGACTGAAATCTAAAGTAGTCAAGTTAAACACATGGCAGAACATGAGAAAATATTTCATTGTAAGGATTATCTGGGGTTACTAGTGATTAGAAAAGAGGAGTGCTGCTTGGAGAGCTGAATTTTAAGCAGCGCTTTGAAGAAAAGAGGACGTTTGACAGATGAACACAGGGAAAGGGCAAAGGCTCAAGGCCAAGAATGTGAAGAGGCAAAACAAGAAATTAGATGAGAAGAGAGAGATAAGCCAGTGCACTGTGAAATAATGGTCTAGATCTTGGTCCTGGCAGGAAAAACTCAAGTTATGAGGGTTAGGGGTGCAGTGCAGGTAGAAAAGAAGTCTTAGGACAGCTGTGTTTATAACTTCAAGCGTGTGATGGCATACTGTGTGAGGTCTTGGTCTCCAAGAGGGATGTGTGGACTTGGGAATGAAAGAAAAGAGCAAGTGATGTGCTGCAGCAAAGACAGGAAAGGAGGAAAAAGAGTCAAAGGTCTGGGAGTCAACGGAGGGTGGAGAGGTGGGATCTGGAAGGAAAATGTGTCCATTGCTGGAAAAAAGTGTTTGAAATGCAGGTCCTGGTGGGGAAGGTCCCCATGGGTAGTGCCAGGATAGAGGGGGAAGAGAGGATGGAGCCCAGTGGCGAGGTTCAGCGTCATGGCTGTATGGCAGGAGAAGCACAGGCGAAATACGTCAGGAGAGACAGTGGATGGAAGGAAACACAGAGGACCAAAATCAGGATCCAGTCCAACACCAACACACAGAATACGACTAGAGATAGAGGAGCCTTTGCAGAAAGGTCTGTAGGAAAACGTTCAGGGACACCTGCTCCACCCCTGTTCTGTCACAGACGTTGTTCCCTCTGTCTTCTCACACCCAACGTGGAGAGACCAACTGCTTCTGCCTGGATGTGGCTATCATTGCTTATCTATTAGACTTCCAAAACCACAAGTCTGTGCTTTTCCATTCTGTGCCTTATCCTTGATAAAATTCCCCCATAGATACCTGCAGATAGACTTATAACATCAATGCATGCAGACACCTTGATGAGTTTTGTTGGGCATGACTGGTGCTGGTTGCTCTCAGTGCTTCCTTGTGCTCCCCTGTCTGCATTCATCTGTCTGCCCCTTGCTTTATACTTTGACTATGAGTCAAGCAGACCCTTCAGTAGAGCTTCAGGGTGCTGCAGTGATACAGGAAAGTAATGTCCTGGTCTAGATTTTCCTCCCTGATAGTTGATGCAGGGTGGGTTGTCACCGTTCTCCTGGCAGAACTGGTGGAGCTCCCTCCCTTGGGTATACTTCTATGTATCAGAAAGCACACTCCATCTTTACATTGCTGTAATTTTCTCAAGAACCTGAGAAATAATTAGCATCGTGATACGGATTCAGGAATTGGTTTGGGGCACCTACCCAGACACAGGATCTGGGAAACCCCCTGGTTTAGCAATATAAATGCAGACACAATGAGCTGTCTCCAGCAGCACAAAAGTAACAGAGGAGAGCTATCAGCAATTGACAGGGGAGTAGGTGGGTGGATTAAAGACAAAAATAAAGAAACCCATGAAAAAAAATTTAGGAAGACAGGTTTTGGGGTTTTTTTTTTGTCTGTGCTTGGTGCAACAATTCCCAGAAAAAGAATGAGGGTAGAAAAATAACACCCTTCCACAAGCCAAAATTTGATTATGAGTGGAAAAACAAACTCCTCTAACAGCAGCTGCTGTTTTATATGTTGGCCATAAAGCACATAGTATTATGAAACTTGTAATAATATTTAGCAACTGCAGTAATCTAGTTAATTTTTTAATAGATGCTCACTTACATCCTGTTTATAAGATATCCCTGAGCATCTGCAATATTACAAAGTTGTATTGTCATGACAAGGTGATTAGAGGAGATTGTTTGCTTGGGGTGGCGGTGATTAATTAGAGTTTGAATTACAATCTAGAAAATAAATGGAACAGGATAAAGCTTTGGTTAATATTAAGACAGGTCTTCAGCTAGTCCAAGTTGGCCTGAGTGATTTGAAGAGTAAACTCTGGTCTGTCTTTCTGTTCTTGGCTTTAATCAAAATCGTGTCATTTTGCAATACCTTGTAGTTTTTTTGCCTATCTGCTTTAAGGTTTTCAGCATGATTTATACTGTGTTCTATTTTTATGATGTTACACAAACCATGTACATCAAGTTTGGAATTGAAGTTGAGTGTTTCTAAAAAACCAGGTATTTACCCTCAGAGTTTTTGACCCAAGAAGCCTGAATGAAATAGGTAGTCAGGAGAGAGCTGCATAAAGATCCCAAATTCAGCACAAATTTACCAGGTTATAAAGTTTTCGTCAGCAAACATTCCCGTGCAAGAACGTCCTAGGAAATATCTGTGCATGACTGAGGAATCTCGTGCTGCTTGTGGGATTTGGGGTGACTGGGGCATGGCCAAGTGCTTACACAACTACTTGAAGGATTGCAGACTTATAAGCAGAAGGAGAAAGACTCCATTTCTTACTGACCTGAGCCCTGAGCAGCTTCATTGACTTGTTGGAGGCAGCAAGGCCTAAGTCATCAATGAATTTACCAGGGTGAGCAAAGCTCGGAGCCAGTTTCTGTGCTGGTACAGCTAATCTCATCACTTGTTGCAGCAAAAGAGGCAAATGCAGAGCAAGGGCAGAGGCTTAGTGTCTCACTTGAACATCTTGGTGGCTGCATTTTGCCAGTGTAGCGTAGGGACAACGTGCATGGCCATACTCTCTCCTCCACTCATCCTGCAGACAAACAAGAGGCTTTTTTCCCAAGACCTATTTGGCAGCTTCCAACAGCTCCAACTTTTTAAAGGAAGAACTGGGGCAGGGGGAGGGGGAACCCTCACCCCCATCAGTTTGTACAGTAGTAGCAGTGAGTGTTTGTGATAGCAGCCAAACAACTTCTCCTCTTCTGGTGCGTGGGGGTGTGCAGGAGCGAGTCCAAAATCAATAATACCCAGAAACATAACAACAATTAGCACACATACATAATTAAACCTCCCTGCCTAAAATATCAGCTCAGAGCACTTATTTACCTACTCATGCTTCCCACTAAAAATAAACAGATTAAAGGCACAAACCTACTGTGTGAGTAGGTGGGGGGAAAAACACCACATGTGAAGTGTAGCATGTGATAGAAATTCCTCTGTGCAACATGTTCAGGCTCCCTTCCCATCTCACCCTCCCTTCAGCAGTTTGGATTGAGCTGCTGGACAATTCTTGCCAACAAATACTGGGACAGTGTGTCTGCTTTTTGTCTATATTGTTATCAATTATCTGCAGCCACATTTCCAGGCAGAAGTTATCAGAAGTTCTTCCTTTTTTGTTTTGTTTTGTTTTGTTTTTTGTTTTTTTGTGTGTGTGTGTTTTTTTCTTTTTTTTTTTCTTTTTTTTTTTTTTTTTCATTTTCAGCTGGAGACACCGGAGCACTAGGTTAGGACTCAAATCCAAAGTTTGTTTTCTGGCTTTGCCACTGACTCACTGGCTTTGTCAGGAACAAGTTGCACTCATGAAATGTGGAGCAGTATCAATCTGTGCCCATGCAAGGGCTTTTTCATCAAAACCAAAATTATTTGACATGTGTCAGCGCTGCTCCTTCAGCTCCTCTGCTGCCAAGTGTTTGGGTGTTTGCTCAGCAAAACCAAGGAAGAATTGGTATGCTGATGGGCCTTGTCATGTTCACTGTGTTTGATCTAAGAAACAGTAAGAAACAACTCAATATCTTTTGATTGTGTCCTCCATATTCAACCCAAATAGCTAAACATGTTGGCATTTCTGCAAGTCCTTTCCCTGAAGGCACAAGTATTGTTTCTGTTAGGCTCAGGAAATGAATTTGGACCCTCCCTTCCTTTTGGGCTGAAGTTGCACAAGAACTGTCCCATCCAAGAGCCCCAGTTATTTCTGTCTCCTAAACATGCCTTGACTAATTCATTCTCCAAGGCTATGTCTACACTAGCGAATTGGCCTCCTGCACCGAGCCAGTTGGCATGGGATAGCCCATGTCTGTACTACTAAAGTCTATTTGTCACCAAAATGTGGTGTCTGAACAGCTTTGTGCTTTTTCCCAGACTCTGCTTAGTGGCACTTTAGGAGAGGGCTGGTTCATCCGGGGCAGAGGTGTATCAGGGATAGCTTAGCAGCACCGACACTGACACACAGAGTCTGAGTCCTCATAGAGTTTACTTTACTAGAGTATATCATGCCTGAAAGGCTATGTTGAGTTGTATGTTGGACTTGATGATCTTAAGGGTCTTTTCCAACCTTAACAATTCTGTGATTCTATGATTCTATGATTCTATGATTCTATGATTCTATGTTAATTTTCACAAGGTATTTGCTCATCTTCTAGAGTCTTCCTGATACACTACATTTTCTTCAGAAGCTGAAAAGCTCTTGCCCATTTCTTATTGCCTAGAGAAGAGGCTCCCAATTATTTTCACTCACAAACTTTCAAAGTCCTTGAAACTTCACACAGACCAAGCTGCACCTTTCTATCCAACTTTAAACTGAAAATATTATGAAGGTGCTATCATTCCTGATCTTTTATGCATCACTAGATGTGGCTTTGCACACCATGTCTTTAGAAACTCTGATGCAGGGCACATTCTCAGGTAGGAACATAAGAATATGCTTTCCATCTTTGATTTTTTCTCATTAACTCTATTTTTAGCAAGGGTAAGGCGAAGAACATGTCTCTCATTGCTTTTTTTTGTGTGCAGGTGTCCCTGTATATGTATAATGCCAGTAACAACAACGGAAGGCTGACAGGCAAACTTGTGTGCTGCTTCAGGAGCCACAAACTTTCAGTGGTAGCATCTCTGCCGAGAGAAATTGGACCCATAGCCAACAAGGTCTGGTGAAGAATGACAAGGCCATTTGTCTTTCCAGTGTCAATCATTGCATCATCAAGTTGCAGTGTATTTTAATTCATTTCTCAGTACCTTGTTTTCCCTCAGTGGGCAAGTGCCCTTGTTAACAGTTCCCTTACTAACAAAAACATGTCTTGAAAGAGTTGCTCTCTCTCAAAAATGTATTTTTTAAGTCCTAGAAGACTAGGAGGGAAGAAACCACCTATGCATTATTTTCTTTGGTGAGCTCTATAACTATTTAGAGAAGCTAAATGAACTCACACGCTTGCTTTCTTCTGTCCTTGAATATGCCCACACGCTGCTCTGCATTGATCAGACCAGAGAAAATTAAGAGAGCCTGCTGATTCTTTCTCTTCTCAGTGGACCCAAGTCAGAAACCCAGCCCTACTGCGCTGTACTTCCTACAAAAAAATGTGTGATAACAACTTTGTAAGCATAATCTGTGGCATTTGTCTGGATCCTGGGTCACCGTTAGCCTCTCTAACAGGTGTATGTTTCTGCCAACAACCAGAAATTATTCACAGCAGTTTTGCAGGTTGCTTACCTACCATACCAGAATGGCCAAGCCCCCTTGACTTGTACAAGACTCAGTAATACACCGTTCCTCTCAGGGAATACCCATGTCTTTTCCAAAGTATTTTGCCTTTCGGGAAAGCACGCGATCAACTTTACCTTGTTTGGTTGATGGTTGATCCCAGTGATATTATTTTTCTGCATCCTCTCAGAACTCTGTGAGACAACAGAAGCCTTGGTTTTACAGCTTTGCAATGTAAGAATTATCATTAAAAAGAATGGAAAACAAAACAAAAAACTGCAATTAGATATAGTGAGAGTGATAGTAATTTGATTGGAGAGATTCACATCTCTAGGTTTTTTCCTGTGTATGAAAGGTAAACACATGGATATTAATTTCAAGCATGTTTTTATGAGTAAATAGCACAAAATTCTGTTTGAGAGATATCCAGCCTAACTGATGAAGGCCTAAGATCTCTTATAGGATTCACAGCATCATATATTTGCTCCTCTGCCTGGTCACTTTGTGCTCATCTTCTCCTAGTTTATTTTTCATTTGGCAAAAGCGTGAGTTTAAGCTACCTGAAGAGCCTCAGACAGCAGGTGAGCCCCATTCTTGCCTCTGATGCTTTTCCCTTGAGTTCATCATAACAAGATGAAATGGCCTCAAGCTGCACCAGGGGAAGTTTAGGTTAGATATTAGGAAAAACTTCTTCACTGAAAGAGTAGTCAGGCACTGGCACAGGCTGCCCAGGGAAGTGGTTGAGTCTCCATCCCTGGAGGTATTTAAAAGACGGGTAGATGCAGTGCTTGAGGACATGGTTTAGTGGCGGACTTGGCGGTGGTAGGTTAACGGTTGGACCTGATGATCTTAAGGGTCTTTTCCAACCTTAACAATTCTATGATTCTATGATTCTATGATATGATGCTTCAAGAACACTGCTATGCCTCTTGTGTAGGGAGGGTGGGGAACAGGAAAGTCTAACTGTGTTGTGGTAGCGGACTGCTGAAGAGAATCCAGATGAAACACCATTTCAGCAAGCAAATAGCAAAATGTGTGTGGAGGGACCAGGATCTCAGAGATCTCCTTTCCTACCTTCCTCCCAACTGAGTCTTACCCCAGGACTGGAGTCAGACCCCTTCTCCAGCTCTCCTTTTGGCCTTGTTAGTTGTAGGATAAGTGCTGCGTGCTTGATCTGGCCAGTGCGAGGAGAGGCTGGGACAGGGGTGTCTGCTGCCATGCTTGGGCAGAAAAGCAGGGTGTGGGCAGGAAGCCCTGAGCCCCACCTTGGCAGGGTGAGATCATGGTCTATGCTCATGTGCTGTAAGACCAGAGTCTCTTGGGAAATTCCTGCTTCTGGCTCGAGTGTCATGGCATGGATGGGAGTGGTGTGTGCCCTTTCAGACACCACTGGTTCAATGCACGGACAGCTTGGGTGCCCAGCTGGGCATTACGAGATCCTCCCAAGGATCTCGTAATAATGAGGGCCATGCAATGAGACCTATCACAACACCTCTTGTATCACCCAAATACCCCTCTGGTAGAACAGGGGTCTGATTCCTGTTGGTCTTAGGAGAAACAGGAGACAAAACTCCTAGTAAGACTCAGGTGTGTTGGGTACAGTCCAGGTGGAAGTTGGGTACCCAAGTTCAAGAGAGAAACCAAAAACCTCTTGCAAATTCTTCTGACATTCTTGAAAAGCTGAAGACATAAGTTCATTTCAGAAAATTAATAGGGAACTAAAGTTACATCAAATGCAGAGGATCCCTTATTTCATCTGAGTTGATGATCTCCCAAAGTTTCTAAACTTGGGGCCACCCACCTCAACCAAAAGACCTGCTGGAACGTGCTTTGGCTGCCTCCCCCTACATGCACCCAGGTTTTCTTGCTGGGGAAACCAGTGCAGGGAAGAGTAGGAGGAAGGGTGCAGCTGGGTCTCTTTCCAACACACGCTCAGGAACTGAAAAGTGCTGCTTGTTCCTACTATTTTTCTGTTACCGTAATGCCCATCTCACACTCCAACCGTTTCAGGATACACATAATAAGTGACCTGAGAAAATCCCTGTTCCTTCCACACTGTTTTCCAGGTATGGCTTTGGGGACCAAGCTTGGACATCCAGTGATTAACTCAGTGTAATCTTCTGTTGGATCCCCATTTCATTCAGGATGTAAATTCTTCGCTGTTTGTCCCCAAGGAGATATTAGAAATACTACCTTGGTGCACCTGTACAACCCACACAGAGCAGCAACGGGATGAAAGCCCAAGTTGTGGAGCACAAATTGCTGCCGTCAGTGTCTCCTGGATGAAGGGTATGGAGCTCTCCACTTGCCTTGAACATTTTGCAGTTGTTATGTGCTCTTTTCTTAAGAGCCCCATACAGGACCACTGTTACAGTCTTTTTTTTTTTTTTTAATGAGAAGAGAAATTCTTTGTGGTTTATTTCACTAACAGCAAGAAAATAGGTAACAGATCTCTTAGTTAAAAAGTAAAATGAAAAATCCATCATGCAGCAAGAAGAACTTTGAACGATATCTTCCAGACTAACTCCGAGAAAGGCAAACTGGTCCCCTATTTCTTAGTGATCCACAGTCCTGAACATCTGTCCCAAAATATTTGAGTCCAGGCTGCCAGCAAAAGAAGGACTGGAGGTTAAGGGCTTGACCTTCCTGAAGAAACTATACTTGGCCAATAAAGACTTTGGCTAAAAGGCTTACTGGGGGATGGATGAAGATTCATCTCAGAGCAGAAAGTGATGCCAGCAGTTTGCTCAGATGTAACATTTTAACTGGAGATTTACTGAGGTTTTTGTTTTGTTTTGTTTTGTTTTTCTATTGCTTCTCTTTGCAAAGTTGAAACTCGTCCAGTAACACTCTGTTTCGGTCTTTTATATGGCTTATCAGACACTTAAGAAAAATAAACAAGCAAAAACGTAACACAATGTGCCAGTCACATCTGCAGTTTCTTGTAACAATAAAAAAAAAGAAAAAAGAAGTTGAGAGTCAGCTAGTTTGTAATGAAAGGAGGTGGACTGGGAGATCTCTTAACAAACTTTCAGCTGAGATCTTGGCAGAACAAAAAATAAAAGAGCTGTTTTCCTTAGTTGCTGCCAGCATTTTTAATGTTTCCACCAGCTTCATTGGGCATCAAATGGACGCTAAATTTGGATAATATAATTTCCAGCACAATGCATGATGCATGACTCCTTTGACAAGGCTGTGTTTGTGGGAAGTATTGTACCTCGTGGTCTTTAACTAAACACAGGTGTAACTCTGAGTTTATTCATAAAGGCTGGGATTACTTCAGCCATCATCATGGAACAGAAAGATAAACAGAACTAATAAAGTAATGAAGCTTTAAAAAATCCTCCTGAGACTTCAGCCCATATGTAAATTGCTCAGTGATTTAACAGAAACTGCACATGGAGAAGAAGAGGAATACGGGGCTTTAAAGCCAGTTGTTGGGGCTTCATGACAGTTTTGATGGGTAGGCAGAACTCTCTCCGTGTGTCTAACTTAATGTCTGTCTAAAGGCGCCCCTGAATCTGTCCTATAGCAAAAGGGGGTGTCACTGAGTTCAGGATCAGGACTAATGACCTCAGAGTTGCAATGACTGACTCTCTCCATAGATTTAAGCTGTTTATTTAAACTCAAGCTTTGTTTCCCAGTCCAGCCCAGATGTAACCAAGTGCAGCCCGCACCTCTGACCTTGTGAAATTTCCACTATTTGTATCTCATGGGATTAACTTCAATATGGACCCAAACCTAGCTGTCTCCTAGGCTCAATTTTATAAACTCCATACTTTCATTTATGCCTAATCCACATCCATCTCTCACGCCACCCTTGAATCCCACCCTGATGGAGGGAATGGGTTTCCTTATCCAAAACCCATACAGTCCCCAGGAGGACCCACAATACCTGTGATGGTACCTCCATGTGATTATACCAAGTTTATGCTCATTCCTGCTTTACAGCAGTGAAGGGAACTTGCTCACAGACCTCAGTGTATAAAACACCCCAGCTGGCATCTGTTGTCCACATTAAAACTCAGAGTAAAGACAAAGGTGTTGAAAAATAATAGCAAGATGATCGTTCCCTTGGCATGAGGCTTCTACCCTCTTGCAGCGATGCTGAGAAGGACAAAAGCTGCTTTTCCAGGGAAGCTGCCAATCAGTGGTTCACAGCTGGAGGGGATTGACTCACAGATATAAATTGAAGGGCGTTTAGAGTCTGAAAGAAAATAATACTAAAAATCTTTGGTCTTGTTTGAGAGGGAAGTGAATTTCTGCTCAGGCGGAGTGGAATAAGTGGGTTGGAATAATCATAAGATATGACTGTTAATTATATTAATCAGTGTATTGGGGCAGTCAGGAAAGACCAGGCTATGCTTCAATGACATAAATGGGGAAAAATTGCTTCAGGATTCTTGTTAAGCAGCAGAGGGATACAGTCAGTCATGCATCATACCTCAAATATGGGGACAGACTTTTTAGCAGGGCCTGTAGCAGTAGGACAAGGGGTGATGGTTTTAAACTAAAGAGGGGAGATTCACCTCTTAAACTAAAAGAGCACAGATAGCACCTTGAATACTGTGTTCAGTTTTGGGCCCCTGTTGTGGTTTAACCCCAGCCCGCAACTAAGCACCACGCAGCCGCTCGCTCACTTCCCCCGGTGGGATGGGGGAGAGAATCGGAAGGGTAAAAGTGAGAAGACTCATGGGGTGAGATAAAGACAGTTTAATAGGGAAAGCAAAAGCCATGCACGCAAGCAAAGCAAAACAGGGAATTCATTCACTACTTCCCATTGTCAGGCAGGTGTTCAGCCATCCCCAGGAAAGCAGGGCTCCATCATGTGTAATGGTTACTTGGGAAGACAAATGCCATCACTCCAAACGTCCCGCCCTTCCTTCTTCTTCCTCCAGCTTTACATGCTGAGCATGACATCATATGGTGTGGGATATCCCTTTGGTCAGTTGGGGTCAGCTGCCCCAGCTGTGTCCCCTCCCAGCTTCTTGTGCCCCCCCAGCCTACTCGCTGGTGGGGTGGGGTGAGCAGCAGAAAAGGCCTTGACTCTGTGTAAGCACTGCTCAAAAATAATGAAAACATCCCTGTATTATCAACACTGTTTTCAGCACAAATCCAAAACATAGCCCCATACCAGCTACCATGAAGAAAATTAACTCTACCCCAGCCAAAACCAGCACAGCCCCTCACTACAAGAAGGACATTGAGGTGCTAGAGTGTGGCCAGAGCAGGGCAGCGAGGCTGGGGAAGGGGCTGGAGCACAAGGGTGGGGAGGGGCGGCTGGGGGAGCTGGGGGTGCTCAGCCTGGAGAAGAGGAGGCTGAGGGGAGCCCTCATCACTCTCTGCAACTGCCTGAAAGGAGGCTGGAGCCGGGGGGGTCGGTCTCTTCTCCCCAGGAACAAGCGATGGGACGAGAGGGAACGGCCTCAAGCTGCGCCAGGGCAGGGTTAGGTTGGGGATTGGGAAAAACTCCTTCCCCAAAGGGCTGTCAGGGCTGGCACAGGCTGCCCAGGGCAGGGGCTGAGTCACCACCCCTGGAGGTACCGAAAAAGGTCTTTTCCAATCTAAATGATTCTATGATTTCTGTGATTCAGACCTGATATAAGGAAGAAATTTTTTACAATGAGGGTAGTGAAACACTGGCACAGGTTGCCCAGAGAGGTGGTAGATGTCCCCATCCCTGGAAACATTGATCAAGGCCAGGCTGGATGGGGCTCTGAGCAACCTCATCCAGTTGAATATGTCCCTGCCCATGGCAGGGGGGTTGGACTAGGTGACCTTTAAAGGTCCCTTCCAACCCAAACCATTCTATGATTCTGTGGTTCTAAACCCAGCACACCAGTGAAATTTATTCAAAAGGTAAGTGACCATGTAATATTATTAATTCATGTCCATTCTTGGTGCTTTACACTTTTGTTCCCAGACTGGTGGTTGCTCTTTCCCTTGTTCCCCAGATTCACACCAGTACAACTCCGTGGGAATGAAAGTTTTTGGTGGAGTACACATGGCGAAGCATCAAGGAAAATTGGTGCGCTGATCACTCCTCCCAGTCAAGTGTGTAAGAAATGCAATCAGTATGGCACTGTCCCATGCATGATCCAGTGCGGATATGTGGACAGAAATAACTGCTGCACAATGACTAAGCAGATTGATTTCTTCCTCTACTGCACCACGAAGCCAGCACAACACAAGGTTCATCAGCATTTACTGAAATCTTGGTGACCCTGGATTTTTCCTTCCCAGATGCAAGCGCTGCATGCATCTCACAGTAAATGACATGGATGTCTGTGTGCCCAATTACACTTGTGCATTGATTGGCTTCTTCCCTCCAGCCCTTTAGTCCTATCTCATCATTGTAAAGGCTCATGAGTCTCTTTTTCTTTCTTTCTGTTTACTACTGACCTGGAGTAGCTGGGGAATCGCCATTGAATAATTATTTATCAGGAAGCCTACATTGTATGGTGGTTTGTAAATGTCACAGTCTTTTAATCTGAAAGAGAAATCTTATCTGGTGTGTGGGAATAATGTGTAGGAGTTGCTGGTCAACACATTTTTTTTTTGTCCTGTCTCAAAGTAGCCTCAGGTTCCGTGGCTGTATGTAAATCGCTGAGTTTCATTGGATAAACTCCTCTTCATTTACCTGTAAGAACAAGAAGGAGGCTCCAGAGGGGCACACAGGGACTGGATTTCAGTATCTTCTGCCCCAAAATGTATCAAAACAACCTTGTTTCTGCTGTGCCTGGGTCCTGTGGGGCAAAAGGGGTTGGCACCATTTCCTAGCTGTCCCTACACAGCTGCTGTCGGTGCTTCGAGGTGCCCTTGTGCTGCACTGTGGTTGAGTTACCGCCTTGGCAGGCTGCTGAGCACCTCCTCGGTGGTTTCACCTCTCGTGGTGGTTTCCAGGCTGTTAATCAGCGTGCACCCAAAAATAGCCTCCAAGGCAGCCCCTGGGGATGTCCCCACCTTGCACACATTGAGACCACGAAGAGTCTGTCCAGAGGTGTTGGGGTCTGCACAGGTCCTTGTAGCAACATCAGGAGCCGAGCTTATGGCTGGTGCAAGCCCCATCCCATCCTCTTCTTGTATGGGTCAACAGAGCTGGGCAGTGATGGAGGAGTGTGAGCATAACTGAGCCAAGCACTGTCCCCAGGATGTGATACTTAGGTGTCACTTCACCCATCACCGGAGTGCAGTTGACTATTTTGCTGTAGGATGGTCTGTGAGCAGCACCGCCCTGCAGCCTGGGAGGAGGGATGGAGTGGCAGAGCAGGGATTTGGCAAAGACTGGGCTTGCAATGAGCAAAAGCGATCAACGCTGTGGATTTGTGTCTATCTGTAAGATGATGAAAGCTGACTGAACTGGTTCTCTAGTGGATTTGTTTGGGGCAGCTGCTAAACTCAATTCTGCACAATACCATTAAAAAAAGACAAAGGTTCTTTGTAGCTCAAATGGCCCCTAAACTCAGTTGTCCGAGTCCTGTGTTGGGCCAAATTTTCTGAGGCAAAATCAGCATGTATTGTGTGACAGACACAGCTTTTGATAGCCCAGATGTTTTTTCAGGGTTGTCTCAGCTATAATTAGCTATGACGACTTGCAGCCTGAGAAGGTTTAGCAGGATTTCAAACTATCTTCCCCTAATTTATGATAGTCATTTCTGAGAATGGCAAGACGTACTTGCAAACCCGCTGCCACCTTCGTGTGTGGGTAGACTTCAGTGTGAGTCTAAGCTGGTCTCAGTCGGCGTGGCCCCTCCCGCCAGCAGATCTGGAGGGGAAAAACTCCCCCAAACCTGCTGCTGCTGCTGCTGCGGCTCTGCTCCGAGACGAATGATGCCAGTCGGAGGTATGATGAGATGTTTCCTCCAGCAACAACGTCTCCATTGCATAGACTGCTTCCATTTCTTCATTTCCTCTGCTCTAGCCTGACACCGTCTTCTGCTTTCACTCCTACCTAGTGACCTTTGCATCCTCAAAGCAGCTTTCATTTTAATTGCTTTTATCAGCGCTTGTTTTCAAACCTGGTCTGAGGACGTCTCATGTCTGTGTCTGGTGGAGGCTGGGTCCTTGTTAACAAAAAAGGGGCTAAAGTGTAATATTACAGCATCGCACCAAATTAACTGCTTTTGAAATGCACAGTTACAGATCTGAAGGCAACGAACACTTAAACTCTTCACTCGCAAGACCTCTAAGGGATGTTTGCAGCCTCCAGCATGGGATGAATTCACATCGAGTTTTGCTGAGAGGTCAAGTTTCTTAAGCTGCTGTTCCAAATTCAGCTGAAACTGAACATAAAGAGAGCTGCTGTCTAGGAATTGTCTGATGGTCAATAATAAGCAGAACCTAACAGATAGGAGCCTACAAAGCATTAAAAAAGATTAAACAAATGACACTGTGATGTCCTGAGCTGTGTGCTTCTCTGTAGGCAGAGGTCTCCTGCTATCCCCCTCCAAGCTGTGAGGAGGCTGGACATCTGGGATATGTCCGCAGTGAGCGGTAGTTTCTTCCTAAAAATTGTTGCTGCCAAGAGAAATCATCTTGTGCAAGTCTTTGCTTTCTCAGAATTATTCCTTCTTACCACACTTCCCTGGGCTGCACTCCCACCGCAAGGCCAGGAGAGAGCGTCACCTAAGCAAACCATTGACTCACACTTTCACCTCAAATTGGCAAAGATCACTCGAAGCCAGGCCAGACACGTTTGTTGCACAAACTCAAACAACTTCCAGCTAGATTTTTGCCTGGTTTTCTTGGGTTTTTAGGAATTTTTTTCATAGTACAGATTCAGCTGGTTACAGATCATTTTGTTGCTTGCTGTTCTGACACCGCTGTAGCTCCTTGGAGGTACGTGTTGTTTGTATGGCTGTGGGTGCAAAAATTGTATCTGCAGGACTTGATGCAATGCTTGGTTTGATCCCAAATCTGTCTTCCTACTGGAGCCACACCACATGTTCCCACCTCTTGGCAATGAATAAGGGATCTCAACAGTGTTTTGGGATAATACCTGCGTGCGGGTCCTTCTTGAGGGGAAGGGATGGGAGACAGCCTCAGGACACATCATCTGGCCCAATGATGTGTTCAATCACAGCAGATCATGCTGCACATGTCTGCAATTGATACACAACCACAAAGCTCTGGTTGGGTTTGCTCTGAGGAGCAGGGGGCTTTCAGATACACCACCAGATGCCTTGGAGATGATAATCAGCAACTTTTACTCAACTTGATGTTGCTGAGAAGAGCAGAGATGGGATCTACAGTCTCCTTGGGAGCCCTTGTGAGTGAGGAGGTGCTCTGCTATGTGCTGTGTATCTTGGGATGACTTAAAGGCAGGCACAGTCTTTCCATCACCTCCAGCCTGCTCTGGATCAGGCCCAGGATGCATCATCGTGGCCGTGATGTGTGGTGTGATCCTTTTGTATACATGACTCTGTTACCAAGTAAGGTTTCTTTTAAGGATGTAACTGATTGTGCGGCAAGATCGTGGGCTTACAGGGAGGGGACAATATAAGCTGGTTAATTTTTTAAAACCACGCATTCCTCCCCCCTGTCTTTTCTTTTGAGTTTAATTTTTAAAATGGTCTGTTGGGTTTGCTGCCAAATACCGGTTCATCACTTTTTTTGTGAAACCTTCACAGCTGGGGACTTTCCATGGGATGGGTTGTTTGGAAAAAGTGATGTAAATTGTAAATCGTGTCTTAATTTGTCTTAAAATATCTAAGCCTGGGAAAACATGTCATCTTACTAAAGATAATACACATGCTCAGAAACTCAGCAGGTATCTGTTGAAAACTCACACCAGCAATAAAAGTCACAGTTATTTTTAAAAACGTTAGTTAAACTGTATAGCTGATCCTAAAGTGAGATAATTAAATTTATGCATCAGAAGAATCTTTTTTCCCCACCTAACTTCCTACTGATAATGAGATCGTATAAGAGAATAATTGGGTAGAAATAAATGACAACTGAAACATTTTTAATGAGATTTCAATAAGCAACTGGTAAGTTAGCTAGGTTTCATTCAATTTGTTGCTCCAATACAAAGCATGGCCTGGAGTTCAAAAGCTACATCTTGAACTAAACATTCTCTTGTGTGATATGTTGCTGTTTAGGAGAGGGGCAAAGTTTGAGAGATTCTGGTTTGGTTTTGTTTTTTTTTTGTCCCAGATGATCACGTTGCTCTTCTGAGTATTTCCCAACAAAAATACAGGGCAGGATGTTAAACTAAATTGAGAATGTAAATACATGGCATTCAGTGAAAGTTCATCAGATGTCTTGGTTAAGTGGTATCTTACCAAAATAATGTTCTCTGCTTTTGAAAACTGGCATAAGGGATGTGTATATATTTGTAGATATTTGTTCACTCTAGCTTTATTACACAAGAAAAGTAAAAACATAGGTATTTGTGCTTTGCAACTTGAAGGAATTCATAGGACTTTACTCATAATAAATACTTAAAATAGTGATTTTAAAAATTATTTATAACAAGATTCCCCCCAAGTGCAATGGGACAACATGTATATGACATTAAACCTAGTTTGATCAAAAGTCTTAACCCTACTGAAATGCGACTGCTTGGTAGGTGAAATATTCAAAATCACAACTATTTGATGGTGCATTGTACTAGACTTTTTACATTCTGTAGATATACAAGGGGAAGAAAACTTAAACCACAGAATTTTACAGACCAACATTTTAAAATCATGTTCTTAAATTAGGCTTTAACACCTATATTTAGACGGTTCAAGTCTGATAATATTTCAAAGGTGCTGAGCAGCTCTGCTTTCCATTGACACAGAAAACTTCTTGACACTTCTCTAAATGAGATCACATTTCTCAGAAAACCTACATATGGTTTTGCCTCATTTGCCTGAAAATTTTACAGTAAAACTGAGTGTCCAAACTAACGACTGTAAATAATTACTGAAGCAAACCCCAGTGCTTCAGGGGCTTGTGAAATACATGCATGGTAGTTGTGCCCCTTACAGGGGAATGTAGGTTTACCAAGGAATTTGACCTCAAAAATTGTGGCAAAGAGACCTCCAGGAAAGGTAACTGACAGTAATAAAAGAGATTTATGTTAACTGACTCTCTTCTGTGCCCATAATGTAGGGGCTGGTATAGAGTCCTTAGAAATCGTAGCATAAGAAATCAAGCAGCACTTGAGCATCGCTCCCCATCCTGGTCTGAACCCAGCCAGGCCATCCCAGCAAAAAAGCAGGCTTCATACCAGGGTGAGGAAAAATCTTATTGGGTCTTTTCCACCGTCTTATTTCAGCTGAAGGCACCACTCTGCCATTTCAAGCTTTCTGGTGGTTTCAGTCTAGAGTCCTTGCAAATTCCCTCATCTCTTACAGCTCTCCATGCTGTGTCTGCTGGAACCTCCTCACAACAAGGAAAAAGCAGTCTCTGAGATAAAGATACTGGTAGAGGTCCAAGCAGTTCTTATCCTTGCTTTTGCAAATGCAAGCTGCTCCAGATGAGCATCAACTGGAGGTGACGATTTTTCTCGTAGGCTCTAGACCACTGTTGAAATGTCCTGAGACCACCAAATGCAGGCCAATGAACCATCTCCAGATGATAATACCATTTTCTGACCACCAGCTTTCTCCTAAAACCCACAGCTTGTAACACTGGTAGGGCTGGGTGTGGTTTGGGTTTGGTCTCTGGAGTTGATACCATTTGTCCCAAGTCTCGAATCCATGGGGATTTGTCAGATTCTCATTCCTCCTGCCAGGAGCAGCCCAGCTGCTCCACTGCTGTTTTGAACTCAGAAGTGCAACAGTAACTGTGGGAAGGAAAAGTAATACAAAAGATAAATTGCAGGATATTTTGGCTCAGGTTTTCCACTCGTGGTGTTTCAAGCTTCCATGCTTTGTGCAACATATTGTGGGATGTGAAGGCACTCGCATCGCCTGTATGCCTCGTCCACAAAGCATGAGGCTGATCCCCCCCAGATCCCCCAGAGTTTTCATTGTGGCTGGCAATCCTATTGCAGCAGAAGGTTGCTACATATCCTGTAGTCCACAATGTATTGACTTCCTGTTGCTACAGAGATTTAGAAATGACAAATAACAGGGTCTGAGTCAGATAAAGTAGTCAGACCTCAGACCAGAGTACCAGTTTTATATATATAAGTATTGTATTGTATTGTATTTTTTATATTAGTTAAAGAAATGTCATTTTGAAACGAGCTTCAGACTTTGCTGCCGTGGCTGTCAGGTCTTGGGCAAGCCACAGAAGATGTGATTCCTCACACATGGCTTTAATGCATGTTGTGTCGCTGTCTATACATGATCGAGTCACCCATTACAGTCAGCAGAGAAGGGGGCACTTTTAGGTTGAGATTCATCTGACTCGTTATAGGCATCTGCTTCCCAAGAAGGTGAATCGTGCCCCAGGAGTGTCTCCTCTTTGGTTACAAGGAGAGCCCAGGGTGACTCAAACCCTAGGATGCTTTTGGTCAGACTGATCCCAGCCTTGTCTATGCCTCTATTTCCCATCTTTAAAATGGGTCCACCTTCTCCCCCCGGGTCAATGTGGTCAGTTGGTTGATGTCCATGCTCTTTGAATGCAAGGAGTGACATACAAGTGACAACTGGTGTTTTCCACTATCAAGGCCCTGGGGTGTTCAGAAGTGGTATGTAATGTGTTAGATACAGTTATTTATTAGTTAATTTGTGGTAGTGCTTAAGAAGTCAGAAGGATGAAAAATGAAACCATAGGAGCGTACATCTAAGAGGTTCCAGTGGTATTTGAACTCTGATTTCCACCTTAATAATTTCAAATGGGAATGGAGAGAGATTTAGGAAGCCCCATCTTTCATGTTTCCTTCAATAAACATGGCCTCAGGTTTCCCCAGAGGACCTGTTTTGCTGTCCTTGCACTTGTTGAGCTGCAGATACAGAAATGAAGACCAAAGATTGTGCATTGGACAATCTGCAGTTCACTATTGATAACTTATTTCCTGCAGTGTTTCCCAGGACAATTTGCTGGGATCTATTTAAACCATTTAAAGCCTTTCTTCCTATGGAGTAAGACATGTCGAGGCTTGATAACACTATTTATATTGGCCGAATTTCTCTGTCAGGCTAACAGATAGAAGTGCTGGTTAATCACGGGTAAATCCAACCCTGACCTGAATCAGGAACATGTCTAGCTGCAAGGCGATCACTACATCAGGAGATTTTGAACCGTGTCCTACCAATACTGACCCAGGGTGGGGTGGTGGTGGTGGGGAAATCTTGTCCTTTTTCTGCTCCCAGCAAAAAAACACCTTGTCATGACACTAGAAAGGTAAAGTCAATACAGGTTAACTATGTGCAGAGGAGAATCACTGCATGTAAAGTGCTGACTTCAGACTAAAGTGATGACAAATCATTAAAAAAGGTTTAGCGGACGTTTACTTGTAGAGTGCTGAGAAAAAAAAATAGATGTTGAGATACTGCTGCGCTCATTCACTCCCCAGGAATTTCCCTTCATGTGGCGTTAGATTCATGACTAAGACTTCTTTTCCGACGCGTCTGTGCTGTAATGGAGTAAATGAAAACAATCTTGACTGTGTGGGGCAATAATTGTTTGCACCAGGGCTTTTTTTTTTTCCCCAGAACACGAAGATGATCAGATTATGAGTGGAAAAAAAATTATGTAAATAAAAAAAAGTACAAATACACATGCTCCCAAAATATCCTCGGGCTCAGAATTACTAACCGTTCCTGTTGAATAGTTGGAGAGGGTATGAAAAACAGTTACACATCTGCAGTGTGTCTGGACTGCTATTGGCAATACCTTTTTCTGTTGCTCAGGGGATCTTGATTTCTTCCAGTGAACTTTAGAGGAAAGGACCTCAGGAGTCTGATGTCCTCCGCTCCAGCCCCATACGACAGCAAGAATAGGCCTCCACTATTTACTGTAGTTTATCTACCATAACCTACATATTTTCAGTATTTCTGAAGACATTTCTTCACTCAAATAGCTTGCATCATTGGGAATTCCTCATTGATAATCTAGAATTTATTTTCCCCAAAATGTTTTTTGTTTTTTTAGGTCCTGGTAGTATCTGAAGACTTCATCTATGATCAGGGCTTTGCTGTGCGAGATGTTCTACAAACATGGACTAAACAGGCATATCTGACATAAGTGGTTAAAAATACTGGGCAAAAAGGATTATTCTTCTGTATACTGTGTGGGAACTGAAATACAGAGCAAAATCTCACAAGAAGGACATAGCCAGGAACTGAACGATGTCTTCCAGGTCCACGTAATATCCATTTGCTTAGAGGTCTAGGGCATAGCAAATACATCAATTGTAGGTGTGATCTGAACTTTTAGACCCAAACAAAAAAGGATAGGGCAATCATAACTTGATAAAGAGGCCTGAGGTAAGAAAACCAGCTTGGTTTTGATTATGAGCTAAAAGAAGGGAAGCCCATGTTGGTATATAAAGTTGGGAGAGATGGTTAAAATTATTTAAAATGATTTAATGAATGTCAAGGAATCTTTGTTTTGTATTTGTCAGAATGAGAGTAAAGGAAGTTGCAATAGCTGAAGCACCAAGGTGTTGAGAACATACCTGTGAGGATGGTTAGGAGGGGCCGTAGCATGAACGTGGGTAACAGAAAGAATGTGCAAAATGACTTATAGCCTAGATGGAAAAACTCAGAGAAAGTTTGAAGCTCAAGAAGATGCTATGGGAAGATGCTGATACCTTCCAGGCTTTCAGGTCATCCTGACCTCATCCTTTTTACATCCTTAAAAATCTCTTTTGTATTTAATAGAATATAAGTGTTTTATGCCTTTTGGCCACAGTCCTGAGCTGGTGGGTAGATGGACGACCTCGCTTGTTTATTTGCAGAACCTCAGAGCAAGGTAGCTAGGTGGGTTGTGCTCACCATCGTGCATTGGTACCACGCTCTGTGCTGCTAGGTGCCCTCAGGACATCTCTTTCTGTGTTTGTTCATGGCCTGCTCATCTGTAAAGGATGGACAATAAGGATTTTTTTTCTTTTTTTCCAGGTCTTTGGAGATTTGCTGATGCAAAATGCAGGTTCCATGTTTATGCATTTTCTTGCTCCTCCTGCTCCTTGATGATGCTGTCTCAGGAGGCTACAGCCTGGGGAGCAGGTTGTAGGCATCTCCCTTCTTCCTTGCAGGCTCTAGCAAGTGGTATCAGACTACACGATGAGCAGCCTCTTACATGTGCCTCAGCCCCTTAACTAAACTAAATAGCATCCTAATAAGTGTAAGTTAACAACATGTGTGTCCCATGCTAATGCTTAGTCAGCCATTCCCAATATGTTTTTCTAATCCAGGTTCACTAAAGGGACAAATATTTCTTGGCTCATTCTCACAGCCAATACTCTGAATAGTGTACCTATTTGACGAGTTAGATCAGCAGTGGCACAAGCCGTAATCAAGAAGAGAAAGTGCAAAGTAAAATCTGAGCTGTGACCTGCTCCACAAAACGTGCAACCAGCTGGAAACATCTCATCTGCCATGCTTCAACATATGTACTGAATATTGCTTGGATGAGGAGGTCTCCAATCTGGTGCTACAATAAATGCCAGCCCTTAGCCAGGGCTGCAGTATAAGGTTTTACTCCAGTAACAGGCTTCCTCCAGTGCTCATGCTCTTTAACAGAATTGGTGCAAAGAAAAAAGCTTTGCCATTAGGCAGAAGCTGCCAACTCCATCTCTTTTGCTGCCACTTCACTCCTGGACCTGTAAATAACAGGTCACCCATTTGGCGACCGCTTCTGTGCTAAGGCATGGTACCCAATGCCTAGTTAGGTGGTCAGATTCCTGTGTGGTTTTGCTATCATTGATGAATTTCTTTAATTCATTTTAAATATCTGCTCCTATGATGTGACATAGGAATGATGTGACAAGGGAAATACTGCTGATAAATACAGATCGTGCACTACCTGGAGCTCCAGTTCCCTCAAACACAGACACTGTCCTTGGAGCAAGGGCTACAAAACCAAGCACTTGGTGAGTGTCCTAATAGCTCACCTTTTTTTCTGACTTGTTTTGCATCAGCAAGCAAGTTTGTTGCATGATACTAAATATTAAATTTTTCATGTATCAATGAGATAAATCTGAGGTGGTGCTATCTTCAGACAATAAACTTTAAATTCTCAATTGATATTCTGAGTACTTTGTAGACCTCAGTTTGTCCATTAGTAAAGAAATGGAGATAGAGCCAGCAGCAAGAAATACGACAGTCACATTTGGCCCAAAACTACAGGAATAAGCATCTGGATTGGTATGTCTGTAATTATTTAGTCACCGCTTGAGCAGACCCCAGAAGCTTTTTCTCACTGAAGTCACCAAAACACCGGGTACATGTACAGTGTTTCAGATTTAGCAAAGCAGAGAGGCACATGTTAAATCCCCTGCACTTCAAATGGAAGTTAAGCTCCTTGCTTACTAAAAATGGACTCTTCAAACAAGATGTGCTCTACAAGCACCGGAGCAGATGATTAGAAAACACATAAAATATTCCCTCCTGGCTCAAGCTTCTCATTGAAAATCCCAGCACCCTTTTCCTAACAAGGGCATCACCCACAGCCCAGATTGCATCATCACATTTATAAATGTGGTACAGAAAAACCATTTCCTCCAGGGCATCCTCTGGGGACCATCTGGCACATCCAATGCACAATGGCAAGGCTCTTCCAAGAAGTTATTTCACCGGTTATAAGACCCTTTTCAAAAAGGCAGTGCCCTCTCACCCTGACCAAGTATTCATATCTTTGCACAGCTCACAGCCGCATTCCAGAAGCTGCCCATAGCGTAAGCTAAATATTTTTCTAGTGGTCTGAAATTTGAAATACAGAGGCATGATGTTGTACTGGCCTTTCCAAATTCCCAGTAAGCTGGCTCTGTAGACCACAGAGATGATGTGTGTTCGCTCTGTAACACATTCAGTTACTGCTCTGAACGCAAGAAAAATACGGTGTGCGAGTGATTAAGCATACATGGTAATCTTCTAGGAAGGAAATGTGCAACTCTCAGAAGGGTCCCATGTCCACAGTGAGGCCAGATGCTGAAGGATGTTGTTTCTCAGTCCAAATGCTCAGACAGATTTGGGATATTAGATACAAAGAAGAAATTCTTCACTGTGAGGGTGGTGAGGCACTGGAACAGGTTGCCCAGAGAAGCTGTGGATACCCCCTCCCTGGAAGTGTTCAAGGACAGATCAGATGGGTCTTTGAGCAACATGGTCTAGTGGAAGGTGTCCCTGCCCATGGCAGGGGGGTTGGACTAGATGATCTTTAAGGTCCCTTCCAACCCAAACCATTCTATGATTCTCAGTTCTTTTGCCAAGATGGGCAAAACAGCCAGGCTGTGAGCTGCTGGATCCTGGAAATTTTAGCCATCTTGGATGTTGGATATCCAGCCTGGAGTTGAAAATGGGAAGTAATAAGGGACTTGGATGGGCTTTTGGCATGGAAGGTTTCTGGGACATAAAACTAGATGTCAACACACTTTCAAAACTCTCACCTACTTTGTCCCATACCTTTCTCTCTGACTGCAGGAGGCAGGTGGATTGTCAATACAATCATATAATTTATCTCCCTGAATTATTCCCAGTCCTGCCTCCCTGATCATCCAGACTAAAGAAAAGCTACTTTATCCTTAGGAATAAGCCAGCTCTATAGCTTTGCACCCTTCACTCCACATGGTACTCCAGCACTGCCCGGAAAACCTTGCTCCCACAGTCACCTCCAGGACACCCCACTTGCACCCGAAGACAGACACGTGTCCTTGCCACCACAGTGTAAAACACCATTCCAGGGCTGCAACACAGAGCTGGTGAATTTAAACACTTTGTCTGAGAAGACACAAGCACAAAATACATATGTACAGTCCCAAGAGCTATGCATTGGAAATACAGAAACAGGGTGCCCCATGGCCCCCACCACGAGGCCAGTGCTCTCTCCTTGGAGCAAATTCCTTTAGTTGTGGCTTTTGATGCCTGCCAAGGGCTTTAGGGGTCAGGCAAATGCCCTTCTTGATCCTGAGACCCACTTTCAAAGACAATCTGTTGGCATGATGATGTTTGTGTATGTTTGCATCTTACTTCTCAAGTTTCTGTGGATGAAAGCTAAAAATGTGGCTAGTCCTTACCCCTGGAGCAGGACATGGCTTTAATGCAATGTGACCATGTCTGTTTCAGAATGAAAACACATAATATCAGCAGCCATGGGTTCATCAGAGTCAGTAGTGGAAAAGGCAGACAGATCATGGTCCACCGAACAGTAACTGCAGCAGGTTTAATAAAATGCTGACATTTGAGTGGTTGGCTCAAACCATGTATTTCTAACTGGATAAGGGCAGGGGGAGGAGGATCAGGGTACAAATGTCTCTCTAGGAACACAGAGCGTTTTCTTGGCTGCTTGCACATTGCACACTCTTTCGAGATCTGTTTATTATTTGATGCTGCCATGGAATCTTTCTGCACACAAGATGCTTGAGATAAGCTCATCCTAAGACCTACGTGTCAAGGCAGCTGCAAAACAGAGAATTTTCTGTCTCGGGAGGGCATGGTGAAAAAAACCTTTGCAATGAATTAGCTCTTCCCTGGGAGAGAAAGGAATGCATGGAATGATTTAGCTGAGCTGTGTGTAGCCCAAGGCTGTGTGCCAAGAGACAATGGAAGATAGTCAGATCCCTTTTATAGCTTAGCCCCACATGGCTGGAAAGACACAGAGCAAAGTGGCTGAAATAGCACAGATGGAAAATGCCAAGAGTCGGAGTGCAAGAACAGGGAGCAGGAAGAGCATCTAAAAGTGCTTGTGAGGAGGTTTGCTCCCCAAAGAAAGCAAAAGGTGCTCTGAGTTCCCACAGCAAGCAGGTTTGGGCAAGTAGGCTGGGAGTCCCCAAGACAGGAGCCTGCAAGGGCATGAAGCAGCAGCATGCATGCTTTGTGCTTCAAAGTCTCTATTTCTGCAGAGACATGAAGGCTTGGGAGATATGAAGAATATCAGCTGCCCCCGCTGGCTGCTGATCTTTGTAGTTAGTTTAACTGTTGGGGGAAGGAGGGATTTGAAGAGGGCCTGGTGGGAAGTCATAGAAAAGGCTATCACGATGCTTGTTCTTCATGGAGGGGCAGCAAATGCAACAGTGAACGTGATGACAGTCACCAGGGCAGTGACAAAAAAGTTGTGTTAATATCTGTAGGACTGACAGAAGGTGTTTAAACACCAAGTAACAAAGTCTGTGGCTCTTTGTAAGGATGCAATACCTAGAGGCTTGGGATAGTGAACAGCATGTAAAGTCCGGACTCCAGTATTGAACCCCCACCAAGACAGAGATGTTCATTTCCCTGGCCATAGCTTTCAGGTTCTTCAGATGTCTGTGTTGCTCCCTGTTTTACTTGATCTTCTTTTTACCTATCAACTTCCCATGGCCAACCCTGCTTAATTTAGGGGATCTGTTGGTCCCTAGTCAGCAACAACTCCCCAGCCATCCCGCAGCCCTTTGGTGCCCAGGTTGCAGTGTTTCTGGACCACTTACCTCTTCTTCTGAAGTGGAAACACATTGTGCAAGGGATCAGCACATTCACAGCCTTATCGCTGAAGCCCCCAAAGAACTGACTTGTTCCTCATGTCTCAGAAACCTTTTGCTGTAATCTAATGGCATAAAATCCTGCTTGGATGAAATCCCAAGCACCATGGTTTAACTGAATAGATTTATTACTGTACTTAAGATTCCCATCTCACAATCTTTGTAATTAATGAACACCGAAAGAACATATTTTAGAGAGCCTTATAACAGGAAAGGCTGTAAGGTCCATGAATCTGCTTTTTGTTCATTGCAATATGCATTTGAAAGGGGGTATTTTTTTCCTTATGATCAGGAACAAATTAGATATGAAAAATACAGTAAAGTAGAGTTCATGATAAGGGGGAGCAGATAACACAACAAATGTATTCATGTGGTTAAAGCACTAGACTGAACCTCAGAGGGTCAGATCTTGTTCTCAGCTCTGCCACAGAGTAGTCTGTGATCTTGACTAAGATGCTTTGCCAGATCTGGACTAAAGACATTAGTAATTGTCTGTCACTGTTGTGGTGGACATGGCAGACAGAACTGCTACTCAACCACTGTCTAGACCTGAGGTTGCTACATTTCTGCTAGCTGGCACCAACATGTTAATATCTTCTGCAGCCAATGATTTGATTAGACTTTATGCCAAAGCCCTAAAGAGGAGTCTTAGGTTGGTCCTTTCTGCTGCCTGATCCTACAGAGCTCTGAGCCTGAGCTTAATACATCCTGCACAAGACATATCCAGGTGACAACATGCATGTTTGCATAGGTCCTTCTTCACGCAGGTGACTCAGGATCTCATTCTTGCTCCACTGGATATGAAGAAGAGACTTGACTTCAATCCCCCACATATCCAAGGCTTCTATCGCTCTTCCCTAGGACACAAGCTGCCAAACTCCTTACTATTACAGGATGGGAAATGTTCTCTGAACAGAAATATTGGGCAATTGAATCTAGCAGTGAGGATACAAAGACTGGTGCTGAAGCAGGAGGCTCATGTCTTGGCTAGATGTCCTTAAAGCATGATCCCTTTTTCCAGCCTGGCTAGTGGAGGAAGGTCCCCATTCCCCTGCATCTGGAGGTCTCTTCACTGCATATACTCTCTCTACGAAGGAGGCACCTTGCAGCTTGAAGACCTGAGGATTTCATCATGTGGCAAGGAAAAAAAGAAAACAAACATATTCTACAACAGTCAGTCCCCAAATTGTTTTTAAAGTAGAGCCTGAAGTCCTCAGAAGTACACAGCTGCCCAGGTTCTATTGATTGCCACAGGATTTGGGTGCCGCATGAAACCTGCTTAGCTCTTCAGCTGTAAAGTGGAGGTGACAACACATGCCTCCTTTGGCTGGTGTATATGGGGTGCTCTTTGGGAAAGGGGAGTCTCTTATTCAGTGTTTGGAGCAGGCTACTGTAGTGCCACCTTGCATCTCTTGGTAATGCAGCTGATGATGTCTCCAGGAGTCTGTATGCGAGTGCCACAAGCCCTTAGAGAGCTATCAGAGGTGCTCTGTGAATGGCTTGGCAGGGTAACCGCCATATCATTGTCATCTCTCCCATTCAGATTTTTAATGAGTATTCTTGCCCTGAGAGCTATCTGGATGTAAAGTTGGGGTCTGCAATTGCCCTGAAGCTTTTTGCTATGCGTGAGGGTCTACAAAGTCAGTGGCAGGAGGAGAGGTTTTTTTCCTAACAGCGACTTTCACACACACCATGACGAGTATTTCTGTGGAGCCACCACTAACATACCCGGACCACAGAAAAATATGCTCTTTTGGCAGCTGCAGAGATCACTGTAGGATATAAAAGGAGAAAAAGGGTGGAGCTGGGGGAGATCCCAGAGGACACACAGTAGCCTGTTCCCACAAAAAGACTGGAGGGTGTGATGCCGATCCCAGCCATTTGCTCAGGGTAAACCAAGGGCATGTTAACAGAAGTCAATGACACGAATTAAGCTGGGTGGTTGGGAGGAGAGCCATTTCCAGAGATGGCATCAGTCACAGATGAAGTCCTAATGGGACCAATATGTTGAGAACTTTGTAGACTGCAAATCCCACACCAGTGATCCAAGTGCCGGGGTAGAGTACAAAAATCCACCAAAATCATAAGCTGAAGCATTAGTCATCATCTGTAGAAATGAAAGCTGACGAGGTAGCAGCTGCCTTGGTCAGAGCTGTTTCATATTTGAATGGCCCCATATAGAGAAAGTTTGAATCAGAAATGCAGCGAAGCCAAGAGGGAATGAGACATTAAGCCACCACAGGGGATAAAAGGGAGAATATTTCAACATGTAAACAACCAGAAATCTCCCGGGTAGCAGAGATGAATATTAACTTAGAGCAAGAGGACAATGACACAGAGTAAGAGGGGCTGAAGCAGCATTAGTTTCACTGTCTGCTCTGGGTTTTACATGCAAGTGGATTGGAAGGTCAATGAATAGGCATTTCCTGACTGAATCTTCATTGTTCAGTCACTCCTGGTTTCAGTTTAGTGTTAAATTGGCACTAATTACTTGCAGAACACCACAGATGTATCACAGAGCTGCAGACAGCAAGCATGGGCTCAAAACTTGGGAAACTGGCACCAAACTCCTTCCTGCACCGTCCCGCCTCGTAAGGCTTTTGGCCAGGCTGCTTGACTGGGTGTGGGACTTCCCTTCTCTACAACAGAGATTAAAATCTCCCCCGGCCTGTCTTGTCTGCAAAGATGTGAACTCTTCATGCCAACATGACGGAAAGAGTGCCTTGGGTTCCCCCAGCTCTCCAGCCTTCCTGGGAAGCAGTTGAGTTTGCAAGGGCTAAAGGTGCTGAAAGAAAGCAGAGGTTTGGGTCACTGAGCAGATGATTCTGCTGGCTTGGAGTTGGCCAGAGACGTTTCCAAGTTGTTTTACAAGCAAGTAAAGGCATAAGAGTGACTGTGCCGAGACAGACCAGGTCTGTAACTGTTCCCCATCCCTCCTGGGGTGGACGCTTAGGAAAGGAGCATAAAAACAATGCCAGAGGGTAGTGATACTGCCCGAATACCTCTGCTGTCCCTATGGAGTTGTGGCTTAGGGACTTGCCAAGACACAGGTTGTACATTTATGTTGAAGAGCCTCTGATGAACATTTCTTCCCCTAAGTATGCAATTGCCTTTGGGATCTGTATAAACGTTTGACATTAATGCCTGCTGACAAGGAGTCTATAACTGAACTCCAGACTCACATCCAAAGAAGATCGAAGCTGGTAAGGGTCTGGAGCACAAGTCTTATGACGAATGGCTGAGGGAGCTGGGGTTGTTTAGCCTGAAGAAAAGGAGGCTGAGGGGAGACCTTATCGCTCTCTACAACTGCCTGAAAGGAGGTTGGAGTGAGGTGGGGATTGCTCTCTTCTCCCAAGTAACAAGTGATGGGACAAGAGGGAATGGTCTCAAATTGCACCAGGGGAGGTTTAGGTTGGATATTAGGAAAAATTTCTTCACTGAAACGGTTGTCAAGCACTGGAAGAGGCTGCCCAGGGAAGTGGTTGAGTCCCCATCCCTGGAGGTATTTAAAAGGCCTGTAGACATGGTGCTTAGGGACATGGTTTAGTGGTGGCCTTGGCAGTGTTAGGTTAATGGTTGGACTTGATGATCTTAAGGGTCTTTTCCAACCTAAATGATTCTATGATTCTAAAGGCAGAATCTTGATGGTTTTTTCTAAACCTACTGCCCAATAACATAATCTGATAACCCTAATTCTGCCATTATTGGAAACAATTAATAATTATTCTCTATGCCATGCCATGCCATTCTCTGTTTCTAGAGATATTTATTGCATCTCTCTTGTGTAATCTCTTATGAAGCTGAACGATCGTATTCTTTTCACACACTTGTGCAAAAACCATTTTACACCTCTGATCCTTTTAAAACTTTTCTAATTCTGCTATATCCTTATTGAGGAAAAACTCGGAGAGCAAAAGAGCTTTCGAGATTTGGGTACTCTGTGGTTTAAGTGACATCATCCTGTAGTTTTCTATCCCTTCTCAAGTAATGGCTTCCCCATAATAGCTTTTCCTAAATGTTTTTTAGTCACAACTGAGTGTTCAGTTGACATTTTCATAGAACTTGCTCTTATGACACCAACATCTCCTTAACGAGTGCTAAAGGGTAGTTCAGAGACCTTACACTGTGTAGGAAAAAAGGGTTGTTTATGTCAATTCGCATAATGAAGCATTTAGTGCCTTTGACTTTTATCCCTCAACCACTCTTTCTACAACTTTTCACATTTACTTTTCTCTTTAGGATTCCTAATAACTGAGCGTCCTTCATGTACAATGTCCCCTCACTTCACTGCCTTTTTAAGATGATTTATGGATGTATGGCATGGTACAGACTGTATCCCAGATCCTGTGGATGTCCTCTAGTGATATACCTCCACTGTGAAAACAAGTCATTTATTTCTGCTCCTCAAGCAATATCAATCCCTGAGACTTCTCTTGTTTCATGAACTTCTTCATCCAAAAGTAGTGTCAAACTAAAAGCTTGTATGAATTAAAATCTTCTATTCTTTCTCCTCGTCCCACCTTCTCAAGAAAAGACCCCAGAAAAATATCATCCATGTGGTCTTGCTTATCCAGCAGGAAATCCCATTAGACCCAGTGTAGCCATCATAGGAGTTATGTATAATTTAGATATGCTTGGGCAAACATTCAGTTGAACACAACCATCAAGTCTTTGTGGGTCCACTGAGGGATCTTTTCAGGTCTTCTGTTGATACAGCTGTATTTGGGCATTTCTGGGTACAAGTGACTGTTGATGGGCAGAAATGCCCTGGTACCAGGCTAGTGATGAAATTCTACAAGTATGCAGGACCAGATAACACCAAATTTTTTTTTGGCTTGGTATGGCTGCTGTATGAGCAAACCATACCAGTCATGTGACCCTTTCTAAGCAATCATCAGCATGCTGGCCAAGACTTGCTCTGTTCTCCCAGGCTTTCCTATGCCTCTGTCTTGCTACCTCATCCAAAACTGGGGAGCTGCTACTTGTCTAGCTCTCTTCTCCAGCAGAAGGGAGAAAGAGGGTGCGGAGGTGGTGCCGTGGTCCTCCTCGCTGCCCCTACTTGGCACTGCCTCAGCTCTGGCAATGCTGCTCCCTCTGCCAGCAGCCTCAGAGCTGAGCAGAGCTGACAAACATCTGGAGATACTTCTCCTGGAAGGGAAAATCAAGAAGTATGTCCCATCTCTTCCCTGCTCTACTGAGAGTGACAGACCTCTGATTTAGTCCTAGCTACTGTCTTGTATCCTCTGTCTCATGGGCTATAAACAGTCTTCCTTCCATGATACAGGTTTGGCATCAGGGGCCAAACTCCATTCACACATGCAGCACCACAAACTTTCAGTGTTTCCACTGAAACTTCATCAAAATCATTCTACGTTTTTGCCCCCAAGAACAGAGGTGACTTCACGGGTACCAGCACTAAGACTGTTTCATCTTCCTCCACTGCCACAGTGTATTGGCACCCAGAAGAACAAACTAAGAGTGCCTGAATTTCTAGACTTGTACATTACCCCTCCTAAAGTATGTAAAAGTGGAGATTTATGACAAACTGTATCTGATCCTGTTGTAGTCAATAGTCTTCTAGGCCTTTACCATTCACTTCATTTACTTCTTTTAGGGTTTTTTTCACCAAGGACCAGTCATCTGCCTTTGAAATCTCCTGCTGTCTTTAAGCTTTCTCTTCTGTGTTAGAGGAAAATTAATTCCTGACTGT